>BTPG01000002.1:265194683-265212183 GCA_036245525.1 Semisulcospira habei | reverse complement strand
AGTTTGACGATGGTGCCGGTCTTCCAATCGCTCGGCGCTTCCTCAGTGTCCCAGATCTTTTGAAAAATCTGACAAAGAAGCTGCGGCGTTACCGTATCTTCTACTTTCAGCATCTCGGGGCACACTCCGTCATCGCCAGGTGCCTTCCCGTTCTTCAGCTTTTGAATGGCCTGCTTGACTTCCGCAATAGTAATGTTGCCGAGGTTAATGTCCAGGTCCTCCTCCGCTTCAGGAATGTCAGTGAGGATTGGTGGGTCTGAGCGGTTCAGGATGGACTCGAAGTGTTGCTTCCATCTCTTCAGCTTCTCTTCCTCTACTGTGACATGAGTTCCATCTTCAGCTCTCACTGGAAGGTCGTGGTGTTGCCCGTAATCGCCCTTCAGCTTCTTGGTGTTCTGGTACACTGTCTTCATGTCTCTCTGTTTTGCAGCTGCCTCCGCTTCTTCTGCCAGCCTTTCTGTGTACATTCTCTTGTCTCTTCTCGCTGATGTCTTCACCGCTTGATCTTTCTCTCTGTATTCTCTTGATATTCTTTCCTTCAGTCTTGGTGATTTGGTATCCAAAAGTTTCTTCTTGATCTGTCTTCTCTCTTCTATGCGAGCCCACGTGTCTTCTGAGATCCACTCTGTCTTCCTGCTCTTTCTGTATCCTAAAACTTCCCCTCCTGTTTCCTTCATGGCTCTGTTGAAATCTTCAATAGTCAGCGCTGTCTCATCTTCCAAAACACTAAATCTATTCCTGAGGGCCAACCTAAACTCTTCTTTCACTTTTGGGTCTTTCAACTTGGCCACGTCGTAGCGCTGATTTCTGGTGTCTCCTATCTTTACTTTCCTAAGCTTCAATGTCACCTTCCCCACCAGAAGACTATGGTCGCTGCCAATGTCAGCATGTCGCATCACTCGCACATCCTGCAGAGAGTGCCTCCAGCGACCATTAATGATGATGTGGTCGATCTGGTTCTGGGTCTTGCCGTCTGGTGATTTCCATGTGAGTTTGTGGATCTCCCTATGCGCAAACAGGGTCCCTCCTATGACTAAGTCATTCTCCTCGCAGAAATTGACCAGCCTCTCCCCGTTGTCGTTGATCACACCCGCTCCATGTCGTCCCATGGTCCTCTTTCTGTCTTCATTGTCGCAGCCGACCTTAGCGTTGAAGTCACCGATCAGCATCAGCACGTCATGTCGAGGGATGTCTTCCAAAACAGCTTGGAGGGCGTCGTAGAATGCATCCTTATCCTCTTCTTCCGCGTCGTCTATCGGTGCGTAGCCCACAACAATAGACAGCTTTGCGTATTTGGAATTCATCCTGACGTACAGCAGGCGCTCGTTCACAGGTTTCCACTGTAGAACGGTGTTGGCCTTGCTCTTATTGATGATGACAGCAACTCCTTCTCGGTGTTCGTTGTCTGTTCTTCCAGACCAGATGATGACTTCTCCGGAGCTCAACCTCTGTCTGCCAGCACCAGTCCATCTTGCTTCTGTTACTCCCATGAGGGTTAGTTTGTGGCGGTTCAGTTCACTTACTGCTTGCGCCAGCTTTCCAGTCTGGTAGAGCGTTCGCACGTTCCAGCATCCAATTCTGATCCATCGTTTTGGCGTCAGGAGTTCCGCTATCGGGGTGGAGACGTCCTTGCGGCTTTGGTCCCCATCCGTCATAAGTCCAGTTTCCTGGTCTGCTTCGCTCCCAGCGCCGGTTGTCGCTTTTTCCCTTGTTGTCGTTTCCGTAGCAAGTTTCTTTTTACAGGGTGGAGTCGCTAGCCCCACACCTAACCCTCCTCCTTTATCCTGACTTGGGACAGGCAGTTAAGCCCCCAAAGGGGCCTCCCTGGTGGAGTTGATGTCATTCTCGATACCTGTGAAATTCTCTGGACGGTCCCCTGGCCGCCCCACCAAGCCAGAGCGTCGTACTTTGTCAATGCTGAGTACTGTCACAAAGACCATGGTGAGGTATACCGAAACAGCAAAGGTGTCGCCCATCGATCCGTCAGCAAGGCATACGCCGCATCTACAGCCTGCTGGAAGAACCCCACTGCCCAGGAAAGTAAACGATCTCATATGCTGCTCAGGAACAGAGATCATTACGGATTAAACAGGATTAAACCTGTAAAACGTAACACGAAGGTCATGCCCAATATACTCGCTGCACATTCCGTGACGAGTTGTCGGTGACACATCGTCAGCCGACAGCCTCCAACAAGCTTCATTCCTTTGATGGCTGTATTCTAAAATTGGATAGACACAACTGCCATGAAGCAAGAAATACTTATTCTACGACCAGAAGCCGAACACACACTTGGCTGAGTGTGAGGGAAAATATCTCCATATGGGAAGACAGCAGGATGCAGAGCCCAGATTTAAAGCCCACTACGTGCTCACCATCATGTGTGTTTTGGAACGTGGCAAACACTCCATCTCCATATAAGGCATCACTCCCAGTTTGAAAGTGGATTTAAGATGCAATAATCCAAATACATGTACAGTGCAAAATTAGGTTGCAGCCGATTCAGTTTTGAACCTCATGGACTGCAGCTGCATGAACAGTTCCAGCTCTGTTGTTACCTATACAAGTTATACAAGGCATATGGCGTATGCAAGGTATGTGGCGGGCTTTACCTGACCTGCACCAAGTTCTGCACGTGCAAACAGTCTGAAGCATGCAATAACCCTTTCACAATCGTAATCCCTGACTAGGTGTGAAAGAACCAGAGTGAAGTACATGTGAATTAATACACAGCAAAAGTCACCATTCACAACAGAAGACTGTAAGCGTTTGCGATACAAACATCCAAATAATGCCACTTTTTCACTTTCGGGGGCGGTTACGCTTCCTCATGAAGGGAAGAGAGGTGGGGGGGGGGGGCAACGTTTTTGTTTAGGACTTATAAAGAAACAGCCCAGAGGAGAAATACAATTTTCCGAGCACGCAGAATCTCAAACAAAAAGACACGGACCGAAAATTAAAATAAACGTACGGGTGGGAGAGGGGTGCGGTGGAGGAGGGGGCGAAGGAAGGGTGGGGGGCAGCTGGGCAGTATCTCAAAGAGGGGATGTCCACACAAGGCAAGAGGCAAACTCTCTTACCTCAGAGGTTGTTTTCTTTTCTAAGCCAAACGGGTGGGAGGTCCGGAGTTCGGAACCTCTGCAACCCCCCCCCCCGCCCCTGCCCCGGGCCCCGCCCCCTCCCTCCCCCCCCCCGTCCCCCCCCCGCTCCTCCCCCCCCACCCTCGACCCCCCTCCCTTGCAATCCGCCCTTGCTTTGATGTAGAAATTATATATTTACTAAATTTTTGGACATAATCTAACAAAATGGGCCATTTCAAAAGAGTTTTCGTGTCTAAATTGTAATTACATATGCCGGAATGAAAATTAGTATTTTTCCTGGTGGCCATCTTGCATTTTGCTTTATACAGAAAACGCTCAATATTTACATCGTGGCATACAACGGATTCGAATTCCGCTGCCCCCCCCCCCCCCCCCCCCCAAAAAAAAAAAAAAAAAAAAAAATCATTAGGATTCATTAAAACATTTTGTACTTCCGACAATGCAAGGTAGACCCTACTTACGGGGAATCAATTGTGTCCTCAGCCGCAGATCAGCAACATATTATCTCCCTTGATGTTTTGTTGCAGAATACATCTCATTCCCACAAACCATCACTCTTCTTCTAATACGTGTATCTACCTCGGAAAAAAAGGACTGAGATAACTGCTGCCAGTTCTTTACCATACTAGCGCTTAAGTTACTACTGCCGCAAATTTAAATCGATGTTTAACCCCTTTGGGCATGCATCCACCAGTACTGTGCCTGTACAGGTGAAGTACTCAGTGATCATGGTACTATGCACAGTGCACAGTCATGACCTGGTTGAGACCAGTTCACTTGTGTCACCACAGGCCATGCACTGCAATGCTACAGCTGTGCCTGTCTTCAACAGTGCTCATGCACCCTTTGGTCCAACAACTGGAGGCCTGTGACATCTGCCAGTGATGTTACACTATAAGTGTATACGACCAATATCACGGTCGGGTAATGTTATAATTTCCCTTGATATGAAAATAACGAGAATATAATTAGTACCACGGGCAGAGCACGGAGAGGGTTATGACACGGCCCACTTTGGCTACCACGGGCTCACGTGAAGTTGACAAGTGGCCGGCCCTACTAAGCTGGGCCTAATGAATAAATAATGAGCCCTCGTTAGTAGTGAGGAACACAGACTCCTGCTGACAAGGAATAATTATGAGAGTCAGTAATAGGTTACTGGTCAGCTAAGATCAGAGGACGCTGGCCACCATAATAGATGTGGAATAATTATGAGAGACAGTAATGGGTTCCTTTGATAGCTAGGATCAGAGGACGCTGACCACCATAATAGATGTGGGATAATTAGGAGAGACAGTAATGGGTCCCTGGTCAGCTAAGATCAGAGGACGCTGGCCACCATAATAGATGTGGAATAATTAGGAGAGACAGTAATGGGTTCCTTTGATAGCTAAGATCAGAGGACGCTGACCACCATAATAGATGTGAAATAATTATGAGAGACAGTAATGGGTTCCTTTGATAGCTAGGATCAGAGGACGCTGACCACCATAATAGATGTGGAATAATTATGAGAGACAGTAATGGGTCCCTGGTCAGCTAGGATCAGAGGGCGCTATCCACCAGAGCAGATGGGGGATAGATTATGGGCGACAGTAATAGCTCCTTTGACAGATAGGGTCAGGGGACGCTGATCACCATGATAGATGGGGAATAATATGGGTGACAGTAATAGCCCCTTTGACTGATTGAGACAAAGGGGCGATGCCCTCGGCCAGAACGGGTATATATAGTGGGAGGAAACACCAGCAAGACAGAGCTCACAACGAAGGGAACGAGATAGAAAGAGAGCTCACAACGAAGGGAACGAGATAGAAAGGGAGCTCACAACGAAGGGAACGAGATAGATGCAGAGAGCTCACAACGAAGGGAACGAGATAGAGAGGGAGCTCGCACAATGAAGAGAACGAGATAGATAGAGAGCACACAACGAAAGAGAGAGAGAGATAGATAGAGGGAGCTGAGAAGCGAGAGACCGAGCTCCGGTATTTTCGCCATTTTAGTATGCCATGCTAGTAGGTTGGTTGTGCCCAACCTATTAGACCCACGATGGCCAAGAAATAAAAGACTCTTCTGGAAACACTCTTGTCTGGCTGCGCCTTCCATCTACAACACCTTGCGTGTGGCTGCGGTAGTGTAACACTACCTTATCTTCTTATTTGGTGCCCTGGACCAGGATCTCGGAACGGGAAGAAACAGAGGAACGAAAAAACAGAAAAACTAGACTATCAGCACCAAATCGACAGCCAACGACGCAAGGGTGGAAGAGCAGACCAGAAAGAGAAGAGAAGAGTGCAAGCCAACAACCCGAAGAGAAGAGAAGAGTTCGAGCCCACTTCAAGAAAAGCAGAGTTCGAGCCCACGTCAAGGAAAAGCAGAGTTCGAGCCCACTTCAAGAAAAGCAGAGTTCGAGCCCACGTCAAGGACAAAACAGAGTTCGAGCCCACGAGACGTCTGCGACTCATTCAAGACCAACAGCCGAAAGGATCACGGGGTAAGTGACTTTTTTCGTTTAACCCTTGTTGAGTCTTATATAGGAGCCAGACCAGTTAGCTAGAGTTGTGTTGTTGTTACAGTTAAAAAGAAACAAAAATGGCAGAGGAAGTGTTTAGGATTTTAGGCGAAAAAGTAGAGGAAATGAGTCAGGCGATTAACGCCCAGAGTATAGGGCAGATGGTAGGAACGTTTGACGGAAAGCCTACCAAATTTAGGGAGTGGATAAAAGAAATTGACAAATATGCAGTGCTAATAAAAGCCCTCAACAGGCGCCCGGTCATTGCTTATCAAGCAAGCTCGGGGGTGGTGAGTGATTTTATCCATCGATTCTTACAAACGGAAGCGGCAGGGGATTGGGATGAACTGAAAAGGCAGCTAACCGTAAGGTTCGGCGAAATCGCCGATGAAAATCATGCTTTTGCGTTGCTACAGCGGGTGAAACAAAACCCGAGGGAAAGCGTGCCTCTGTACGCAGAGCGACTAATGACTCTGGCCGGCGAAGCCTTCCCGAGTCAGATGGGCGCTGCTGTGGTACAACGGCAACTAACAAATTTCTTTGTTGGCGGATTGGCGCACGACTTTCTTAAGATGAAAGTCCTGAGGGACAACTCAAATACGTTAGATAGGGCCGTGCAGGTGGCCATGCAAGAAGAAAACCTCCGCCAGAGGTTTGAGCTACGCACGATAAACAATCGACCAGTTAGTCAGCCGAGAGGGACAGCTAGGGGTGGAGAAGAGGCTATGGAAGTAGACCATGCTCGTCACCGTAATTGTTTTAAATGCGGGAGAGTAGGGCACCAGGCAAGAAATTGCCGAGTGATAGGGGCGGTTGGTCAGCAAACAATGCGTCCCCCGATTCAATGCTGGAAGTGTGGGGAACGAGGTCACATTCAGCGGGAATGTAGAAAGGCCAGAAACAGGCGGCCACAAGGTCAAAGAAGGTTTCCGCCGAGGCAGGAAAACTAGCAGGTTCTGCGGCACACGAAGCCGTTACGCAGGACCGGAAAAGTAGAAAGAGTCAGTTGTTTAGCATTAATGTAGCGGGTAGCCCTAAGTGCATAGTGTTCAAAATTGGGAAGCAACGATTTCGTAGCTTGATCGATACGGGAGCAGAGGTGTCTTTGATTAGCAAGGGGGCTTACGATAAACTCAGTCATAAGCCAAAGTTAGGAAAGGGAGATGTGTCGTTACAGTCAGTTAGTGGAGAAGCTTTACAAGTATTGGGGAGTTCAGAATTAGAATTTACGATAGCGGGGCAAAAGTTTAAACATAAGTTCTACGTGGTATCAGGGCTCAACAGGAACTTTATTTTGGGAAATGACTGGTTAGACAAAAACGGGGTGAGGATTTATTTTGACTTGAAGAAACTCAGAGTCGGAAGTGTTTATGTGCCCTATGAACAGGACATCCACATTTCGTCTTTGGTCAGAGTGACTAAGACGAAAGTGATAAAACCTCAGACGGCAGAAGTATTCCAGGTACGGATGAAGAATGCTCCGTATTTTGCAAGAGAGACACTCTTAGAGATTTCGGAAACAGACAAGGGATTTATAGCACAAGAACCGGGACTGTTAGTGACAAGCACGGTAGTCAGGCAAAATAATCACCAGACGTACCCCATACTGATAGTAAACAACACAAACAAGACGTATAGAGTTAGAAGGGGTTGTGTTGTAGGAAAGGTAACAGCAGTTCAGGAAGTACATGAAGTACAGATAGGGTCGGTTGATCGGCAGGTATCGGCAGTCAACTTGACGGAAGTCACTGCGCCGGAGAAGATGAAAGATGTAGTGTCAGAGCTCATTACGAACAATCAAGACTTGTTCGCGAATAGCGACCTTGATTTAGGGGCTACTGACACTGTCACGATGAAACTAGATACCGGCGATCATCCTCCCATTAGGATAAAACCGTATAGAATCCCGCTTCAAGATAGAGAGATTGTTGACAAGGCTCTAGAAGAGATGTTACAGGCAGGTGTGATAAGACGTTCTCAGTCCCCATGGTCTTTTAGTTTAGTGATTGTATCCAAGAAGGATGGGTCGAAACGTTTATGTGTTGACTTTAGAAAACTGAATGAGGTTACAAAGAAAACATCGTACCCACTACCGCTGATAGATGACATTTTGTCACTGCTGGGAAAGGCCAAGTATTTTACCAGTCTGGACCTTAAGTCGGGATACTGGCAGGTCAAGATGGCGGATCAGGAGAGTAGGGATAGAGTAGCATTTGCATGCCACAAGGGATTATTCGAATTCATGAAAATGCCTTTTGGTTTGGTGGGAGCACCGGGATTGTTCATGATGCTTATGAATATCGTGCTAGCCGGTTTAGAAAACTTTGCCTGTGCCTATCTCGATGACATTTTGATCTTCTCAGAAACAATAGAAGACCATCTGTGTCACCTTCAGACAGTCTTTGATCGATTGAGACAGCATGACCTGAAGCTGAAACTCAAGAAGTGTCAGTTCTTTGCGGAAGAAACCAAATACTTAGGGTTTGTCATTAGTAGCCAGGGGATAAAACCGGATGAGGAAAAGGTAAAAGTCATTAGGGCTATGGCGGCTCCGACCTGTGTCAGAGAGTGCCGTTCGTTCATTGGTATGATTGGGTTTTACAGGAAAATGATTCCTAATTTCTCCCAGATGGCTGAACCAATCATAGCACTGACACGAAAGTATGCGAGATTCAGTTGGACAGAGGAATGCCAGAAAGCGTTTGATTTGATGAAGGAAACGTTAGCTGTAGCACCAGTGTTAGCCTATCCAGATACACGGCGTCCGTACATCCTTTACACGGATGCCAGCGACACATGCGTGGGGGCATGTCTCGCGCAAAAATGCGATGAGGATTCAGACATTTCCCCAGGCTCAAAGGTAGAAAGACCTATTTACTTTCTATCCCATAAACTTAGTACCAGTCAGAGGAAATGGTCGACAATAGAGAAAGAGGCTTTTGCGATCCATTATGCGCTTCAAAAGCTAAATCACTACTTGCATAATGCGGAGTTTGTAATCCGCACGGATCACATGCCTCTTAAGTATTTGCTTAATTCACCAATGCAGAATAAGAAGGTGCAGATGTGGGCCCTTGGCATTTCAGGATATAACTGTACGATTGAATATATCCCAGGTCCTCAAAATGTTTTGGCAGACTTACTATCCAGAATGCCGAGTGGTACTCACATGCCAGAGCATGAGGAAGAAGTAGAGGTAACCAGAGAGGTCAATGACAATGCTTTTGTCATTGGAGTCATAAACTCCAACCATTTCACACCCAAGCAGTTTGCTAGTTGTACAGTAAGGGCAGGGTGTGACGAGAAGCTGGAAAAAGTTGATCTTCCAGGGTTTGATATTATTGAGGAACAGGAGAAGGATTCTGAAATAGTGCGCTTAAAGGACTTATTGATTAGTGAACAAGGAACCATGACAGTCAATAGGAGGTACATGCTGATAGAGGATGTTCTATATTTCTTGTCTCATCCTGATGATGAACCAGTAGCCAGATTGTATGTTCCGTCTCACTTGGTAGAGTACGTAGTCAGACAGTAGCATGACGAAAATGGTCACTTAGGAATAGACAAGACGCATGACACAGTCAGCAGAAAGTATTACTGGCCTAACATGTACAAACAACTGTATGAATATGTTAGTGGGTGTGTCATCTGTCAGTCTAGAGTGTTACAAAAGAAAAGGGCCCCCGTACAGGAAATGGACATTCCTCCATACCCATTCGCTAAGTTGTCATTGGACTTGGCAGGTCCGTTTGACCGCTCCCTTAGCGGGAATCGCTATGTCATAGCATTCATCTGTCATCTGACAGGTTGGGTAGAGGCATTCCCTGTACCAGATAAAACGTCGCAGTCAGTGGTACAGCTGCTCGTAGAAGAAATTCTACCCAGACATGGCTGTCCATTGCAGATAGTATCAGACAATGGATCTGAGAATGTGAATAGGGTTATGGCAGAAACGCTGGCAGAACTGAACATAGACCATGTCACGACCAGTCTTTATCATCCACAGTCCAATGCTAAGGTCGAACGTTTTCACAGAACTTTTAACGACATTCTGTCCAAAAAGATACAAGAGGATTTTTCGACATGGGACGTGCATATTAACCAGGTACTAGCAGCTTATAGGGTTTGTGTTTCGGAAACTACGCAGGAATCTCCGTTCTTTTTACTGTACGGTCGCGATCCAGTGCTACCGTTAGATAACATCATTAGACCCCGAAGAAAATACGCTGGTGAAGATTTTTCACAAGATAGCGCTTGAGCAGCAACACAAGGCCTTCACCCAGGTGTATCGGCGAATTAAGAAAGCACAGAAGAAGGGGGCTAAGTATGCTAATAGAGGTGTACAGCCTGTCGAGATTAAGGTCGGTGATCCAGTGTACCTTCGTAATCACCGTAGACACAATAAGTTAGACAGTAAGTGGAGGTCGCACTATAGAGTGGTGGAACAATTGTCGCCTGTCACATTCAGGGTACGACATCAACTAGATGGCACTGAGGTCAGTTCACATGCTGAACACTTGCGGATAGCCAAAATTAGCGAGTGGCCTATCCCAAAAGCCAGGGGGAGAACATTACGTAAAGCCACACAGGTTGTAGCTCCAGAATCAGCCGATAGCGACAGTGACGATGCAGTAGGGCAAGAGAACGCACGAGATATACTGACTAGGGGGGTGCGAAAAGAGCGTGAGAATTCTTCATCCGAGGAGGACGTTCCTTTAATGGAGTTAAGAAAGCGCCTAAAGACAAGAGAGAAAAGATCTCTCTCAGCAGTAAACGTTAGTTGTAACAAGGGCACATCAGACAGTTCTGATGATGGGGAGATCGACGACAATCGTTCGATTCCGCCTAGTTTACAGACTAATGGGGTTAGGGAAATTCTTGAAGCGATACTGACTCTTCTGCCAAAGAAGGCTTCAAATTAGAAATGCGACTCTCAGACGGTATCTGGGAGAGGACTATTGTAATGTGTAAATCATGAAGCATGATTGGAGTTTTGTCAGAGACAGTGGTGTAAGTCTCTGGTGATATCTCGTACTGCAGACAACAACAAGATGAAGTTTTTCTTGAGTCTGATAGTGTTGGGGCTAGCGCAGGGTTTAAATATTAATCACAATGTCGTATTTCAAAAACTTGATGAAGTTACCACTAGTAACTGGAGATTCAGGTCGGCCTGCGCCAGAATCAATGACGGCTCAGTATGACTTAGAATCCACAACAATAGCAGGAGACGCGCAACGTACGCGGTTCGCGTTCCTTACGGAAGCTGAACTTGAAGCTCGTTCCAAACCCTTGATAGGATTCTGTGCGATTCGATGTGCAATATATCCTATGAACATTAATCAGTTTTGTGTTACGGCGCTGTTTTTAAACAATTCAGACGTAATTGCAACACACTGCCAAACAAAGGTCAAGTTGGGTACAGTGTTACCTATGGCACGGTATATAATGGATGGGCTATGGGTCATTAGTAATCATAGTCCACTAAAGATGAGTATTAGTTGTCACGGTAAAGGGGTCACGTACCAACAAATCAACCCACCATTATCGCTAATCCGCCTCAATGAATCATGTACGGCTATTAGTGATAGATTGATGTTAACCCTTTACTACCAACAAGAGAGCCAGTATCAGGTGGAAGACAAATTGATAGGATGGCTGGAAAACTATGCATTTTCCAATATAACGTTATGGAAACCATTTCATAGCGCTTTACCAGACTACGATCCCATCTCTTTGTCCAAAGAGTTAGATGAAATTAAGGAAATGCCAATGGATCATCTAATTGCTCGACTTCAGAGCATGCAATTCGTTAAGCCAAAACAAGAATGGGCGATATGGAAACAGATCATCATTGGTTCTATCGTAGGGACAGTTGTAGTGATCATAATTGGGGTAGGGTGTAAACGATATAAAAAGAAAACTAGCGCATGGTTTGGCTCCATATTATCACGACTCAGGAAGGGTGAACGTGAGGTCACTGTGCCTACGTTGATTTCGGCGGCTGTGCAATCAGCAGACGTGAATGACGTCGCAAGAGCGAAGGACTCTACGCCGATGATGGAGGGAGGAGTGCAGTTACTCCCCGCCTCGAACGTTGTCAAGTTTTACCCGTCGTTGGCGTAACCAAGGATTAACGCTGTTGCGATCCAGGGAGGATTGTGAAGAATAACGAACACATGTGCAAAGACATAACTGAGTCGACGATTTTGATGTGAACATTTATTGGCGTGATTACGCCGGACAATAATAATTTTTAATAAGGAGTGATCGATTTAAATAAGCGGTCATTCCGAAAAATGATGTATTTTGTGGATAACATGTTTAATTGTTTGAAATGATTTTGTGGTCTGAATATTGCGTAATGAAAAAAAAAACGAATCTTGTGAATTAAGATTCCTTTTTTTTTCGGGTAGGTTTGGGAGGAATTGTTACACTATAAGTGTATACGACCAATATCACGGTCGGGTAATGTTATAATTTCCCTTGATATGAAAATAACGAGAATATAATTAGTACCACGGGCAGAGCACGGAGAGGGTTATGACACGGCCCACTTTGGCTACCACGGGCTCACGTGAAGTTGACAAGTGGCCGGCCCTACTAAGCTGGGCCTAATGAATAAATAATGAGCCCTCGTTAGTAGTGAGGAACACAGACTCCTGCTGACAAGGAATAATTATGAGAGTCAGTAATAGGTTACTGGTCAGCTAAGATCAGAGGACGCTGGCCACCATAATAGATGTGGAATAATTATGAGAGACAGTAATGGGTTCCTTTGATAGCTAGGATCAGAGGACGCTGACCACCATAATAGATGTGGGATAATTAGGAGAGACAGTAATGGGTCCCTGGTCAGCTAAGATCAGAGGACGCTGGCCACCATAATAGATGTGGAATAATTAGGAGAGACAGTAATGGGTTCCTTTGATAGCTAAGATCAGAGGACGCTGACCACCATAATAGATGTGAAATAATTATGAGAGACAGTAATGGGTTCCTTTGATAGCTAGGATCAGAGGACGCTGACCACCATAATAGATGTGGAATAATTATGAGAGACAGTAATGGGTCCCTGGTCAGCTAGGATCAGAGGGCGCTATCCACCAGAGCAGATGGGGGATAGATTATGGGCGACAGTAATAGCTCCTTTGACAGATAGGGTCAGGGGACGCTGATCACCATGATAGATGGGGAATAATATGGGTGACAGTAATAGCCCCTTTGACTGATTGAGACAAAGGGGCGATGCCCTCGGCCAGAACGGGTATATATAGTGGGAGGAAACACCAGCAAGACAGAGCTCACAACGAAGGGAACGAGATAGAAAGAGAGCTCACAACGAAGGGAACGAGATAGAAAGGGAGCTCACAACGAAGGGAACGAGACAGATGCAGAGAGCTCACAACGAAGGGAACGAGATAGAGAGGGAGCTCGCACAATGAAGAGAACGAGATAGATAGAGAGCACACAACGAAGAGAGAGAGAGAGATAGATAGAGGGAGCTGAGAAGCGAGAGACCGAGCTCCGGTATTTTCGCCATTTTAGTATGCCATGCTAGTAGGTTGGTTGTGCCCAACCTATTAGACCCACGATGGCCAAGAAATAAAAGACTCTTCTGGAAACACTCTTGTCTGGCTGCGCCTTCCATCTACAACACCTTGCGTGTGGCTGCGGTAGTGTAACAGTGACTGGTCTACTTCAGGGTGTACTCTTCAGCTTCAGTGTGTGTCGCACGTGTATACACATACAACTGTCTCTCACGCTGAATATTGCAGTACTTCGTGTATTGACTCTGCTTCACACTTGTCAGTTGCTGACAATTTGAGTCCATCTTCTGTGCGGATACCCTACAGCAGAAAGGCACTACTGGCGTTCGACCATCATGTGCATTCTGTTTCACAATCTATGTGCTGGAAGCTACATGATTTCTGTATACATTCAAGATCCTCTGCGCTGCCATTCCTTCGGCGACGTAAGAAAAAAATGTTTAGGGCTTAACGTCTTTTGTCCACCACGAGGGTGATTTCAAAGACGGGGACAACGAAAAAGGGTCTGAGCAAATTTTGACCCAAGCTGGATTCGAACCCGGGACCTTTTGGTCTGGAGGCAAAATCTTTTACCACCGAGCCACCCAGCTCCCCTCGGCGACGTAAGAGAAAACGTCCTTATAGGGTTGGTCGCCGTTGTCAAGGTAGGAGAATTCCAGTTGGTTCTTTGACAACGAGAACAGAGACAAAGAGCGTGGATTCACGAGGTGTATGTAAAGATAACTTGATTCCTATCCCCTTATCAAATTAATATCGTCCACACAAAATTAATGGACTGAAAGTGGCTCTATTCAATGCACGTTCAGTCGCGTCTCCAAAGAAACGAACTGAAATAAGCAACTTCATATATGACAATGACATTGATGTCTTATCAAACCCGGGTGGTGACGAGGCGAAATGTGCCGAATTTGCTCCTGCTGGCATCACTGTCAAGTCATTCCAACGTCCATCTCGGGGTGGCAGTCTTGCCATCATTTTTCGAGGTGACCTCGTACCCTACTTATCCTGTAACACTGCATTTGCCTTCGAACATTGTTCCTTTGAACTAGCACACGTAACTCTTACGCTACCAAGCTGAAGCCAGTATAGTTCTTCATCCTCTACCGGCCCCCTCCTAATCGCAAAAATAAGCTGACATGCCATGTTCTTTGATTAGTTTTCTGATTTACTTGAATACATCAACTCACTCCCAGACAACCTTGCTATTTTGGGAGACTTCAACTTCTACTTTGACTGTCCGCAGAACTCTAGTACTATGAAACTAATGGATCTTTTGAGTGGTTTTGACCTTGAACAATCTGTTCGTCAGCCAACTCATAAGCATGGTCATACTCTTGATTGGCTACTACACCGACCAAGTGATAATATGGTTCAGTCCACTTATGTGTCATATGCACTTGAGTCTGATCATCTATGCGTGATTGCTGATCTAGTTGTGTCAGTGCCACCCTTGTAGCCTCTATTTGTGCAAAAACGAAACATTCGTGCTATTGATCGCCTGGCTTTCAAAGCTGATTTGCGTGAATATCTCAGCGAACACAGTTGAACTCGGGTCTGAGGTCACTACTTGACTAGCATGCTCCATCTGCTCGCCGTAAAGTGTCACGGCGGACGTCCTCACCGTGGTTCAGCGCCGTGGGAGGCAAGCTTCTCGCTGCAAAGAGAGAGCGGCGACAAACTGAGAGACTGTGGCTGTCCACTGGACTTACCGTGCACAAGCAGATTTTCAGCGCTGCTAAGAAATATGTAACTCGTCTGGTACTCGCGGCGCAGACAGCTTTCTTCAATGCCAAGATTGCAGCGTGCACCACCAGCAAGCAGCTCTATAATGCGACCAACAAACTGACTGCATGCTAGAAGGGATCCATCTCCACTCCCATTTTCTCGCCAGTAGAGCTGCTTGATCAGTTTTCTAATTTCTTCAATGAAAAAGTTCAGAACATTCGTGATATACTTGATGGACTTATTTCACAGTCTCCATCACAGTATGACGTTCCCGTTTTTGGTCAGTGTCTCTCTTCCTTCAGACCTGTCAGTGAACAGGAACTTCATACTGTGCTGAAGAGAACTGCACAAAAGACTTGTGGTTTAGACCCACTTCCTACTGCATTGCTGTACGAGTGTATTGATGTTGCGCTTTCAGTCATGACCAAAGTTGTCAATGAGTCCCTGCGGTCTGGTGTTTTTCCGTCGGATTTCAAGTCCGCCATTGTTAAACCTTTACTAAAAAAAAAAATGCCCTCTCAAGACCCTAACAATCTACAGAATTACCGCCCTGTCTCACACCTCCCTTTTCTCTCTAAGATCGTTGAGAAGGTTGTGTTGTCGCAACTTCTCGACCATCTGAACCTGAATCATCTTCTTAGTCCCAGTCAGTCTGCTTACCGTGCAGGTCATTCCACTGAAGCTGCGCTTGAAAAAAATCTGAATGACCTCCTCGAGGCTCTTGATGATGGCAAAGTATCTGTTCTTGCACTGTTAGACCTATCTGCTGCCTTTGATACGATTGACCATGACATTTTGCTACAACGTCTCTATTCTATGTATGACATTCATGAAACTGCTTTGTCATGGTTAGATCATATCTGACAGACAGAACTCAATGCGTAGTAGTTAATGATAAGCTTTCCAACCCATCCACCCTGCGCTTTGGCGTCCCACAAGGTTCAGTTCTTGTACCAATCCTCTTTACCCTGTATGTTCAGCCGCTGGCCAGTGTCTTTAACCGTTTTTCATGCGTTTGCAGATGATACTCAACTCCATGACACATGTTCACCTGATTAGATTATGATCAGGAGTGTGTCTCGGAGACTAAGATGTGGATGACTTCAAACAAATTACAGTTGAATGACGGAAACCCCGAGGCCATGATCATTGCTTCCCCAAGGTTGACGAAGACGCTGACACTCCCCAGTCATTACAAATATGTGGTCCACTGTTCCCTTCTCCCCCCATGTAAAAAAATCTGGGTGTCACACTTGATAGTGGCCTGTCCATGCACCTTCATGTGAACAACGTTTGCAGATCCGCCTATACTGAACTGCGACGTATTGCTTCAGTCCGCCACTGTCTGGCACCTTAAACAACTAAAGTACTTGTCTGCGCTTTTGTTTTGTCTAAATTAGACTATTGCAATGCTCTTTTGGCTGGCTGTTCCCAGTGTCTGATTGGCAAACTGCAGAAAATTAAAACTCAGCTGCTAGGTTGATTCTTAGAGTCCTTAGATCGGATCATTTCACACCCCATCTGACTACTCTTCAGTGGTTACCTGAACATACCAACCCAAACAAAGCGTCTGGGCCAGATGGTGTTAGATCAATTGTGTTAAAATTATGCGTTCAACAACTGTACCGAATTCTTTGCTATATTTTTAACATGTCACTTACCCAGTGTGTCGGTCCCAGTTCGTGGAAGACCTCTTGTGCTGTCCCAGTGCCAAAAAAGCAAACTGTATCTGTGATGAATGATTTAAGACCAGCTGCTGTTACCTCGTGTGTCATGAAGGTTTTTGAGAGGGTTATTCTTTCACATTTTCAAATAGAGGGTTTCTGATTTTATGGACCCCTTTCAGTTTGCTTACAGAAGGCAAAGAGGTGTTGATGATGCCATTTTGCATGTTGTAAACAACATCTACTCTCATTTAGAAAAACCAGGAGCCTCCATTCGACTGATGCTCTATGATTTTTCGTCTGCTTTTAACGCCATTCAGCCACACATACTCGCTTCCAAACTAGTTCACATGAACATTAATGCCTCTACAATTCTTTGGGTTTTGGACTATCTCACTAACCGCCCACAAAATGTCAGAATTAGTTCGGATTTAATCTCAGATATGCATTTTACCAACACCGGTGCACCGGTCCTGTCGCCTTTTTTGTTTTCTTTGTACACAGCGGACTGTAGAGCCACTCATGACGACTGTGTCATAAACAAATACGCCGACGACACGGCACGGACAGGTCAGATTACAGATGAGGACGACAGACACTATCGACAGGAGATCGACGACTTTGTAGAGTGGTGCGATAGAAACTATCTTGAATTACATGTTGGCAAAACAAAAGAGATGGTCATAGATTTCAGGAAAAACATCATCATCCTGATCCTGTTGTCATCAAGGGAACAGACATCATTGAGCGTGTAGAGTCCTACACGTATTTAGGTGTTCTTTTTTTACAACGCGCTCAACTGGAAACAAAACACAGATGCTGTTGTGAAAAAAAACGCATACCCGTCTTTACTGTTTGCGAAAGCTCAGATCATTTAATGTAAGCACTCAGCTTTTACAGATGTTTCACTGCTCCAGTATTGTTAGCGTTCTAACTTTTGACTTTTGGACT
>BTPG01000002.1:265154683-265192183 GCA_036245525.1 Semisulcospira habei | reverse complement strand
ACGTGGTTCACCAGCACTGCAAATGCACTGTAACTAGTTGTTTTTGCCAGGAAAGGCCGCTATACAGGAAACGTTTGAAATAGATTTCATACCGACACAGTATGATAACAACCACAAAAAGCTGAAAAAAGTCGCATCTGCCAGAGTCATCAACCTGTGTGCTGGTCTGTGATTTTAGACCTTACGGCTTGACAGCCGTAAGGTCCAAAATCGCAGACCAGCACAAATAAATCTTCATTGGTCCGTTTGATGTATAGCTGGAAGTGTGTGGGTGGAAAATTCTTTGCCTGGTTTATGCATCAAAAGAACGTTCAAACGTACAAAGAAACAGAAGACCGCCTTTGTCCACGAGACAAAACAACAACAAAGGAAATAAAATAATAGAACAAAAAGAAAGCAGGCAGAGGCCTGCAAGCCAGTAAGGAAAGGTCCTCGGGCCCACGACAGCCGCTGTGGGCCCGCGCACGGCTGTGCGCGGGCCCACTGCGGCTGTCGTGGGCCCTGAGAACGTTTATCTACTGGGGAAAGCAAAATAAGACAAGACGCGGAAGACCAGCCAAGACAAGACGGGACAAGACGATACGAGACGAAATAAGACAGAACAGGACAGGACGAGACGAAACGAGAGAAGACAAAGACAGGACAGGACGAGATGAGACGGGTTGAGACGAAATAATACAAGACAAGACAGGACAGGATAGAAAGGACAAGACAGGACGAAACGTGACGAGACAAGACGATACGAGACCAAAGTGGACAAGACAAGACAGGACGAGACGAGACAGAACTGGACAAGACAGGAAGAGACGAGACAGGACAAGACAGAATAGGACGAGACAGGACAGGATAAGACAGAATATGACGAGACATGACAGGACAGGACAAGACAAGACAAGAGACACTGAGAATGAGTAAGGTGGCTACGCATACCAACTGATGAAGAACAAATCAATAAGACAGTTCAATTTCAAGAAATTAAACATCAAAGGAAAAACTCACGCCAGCAAAACGGAGGTAGTACCTTTGAAACGAAGTAACTATAGCCATGCAAATGTTTCCGAAACACACCAAGTCACTCGACGTTAGTTTTCACGGAGTAAGGCCTACGTGGTTTTACTCGTGTGTATGTATACGTGTGTTTTACGACAAACCAAAGACACATTTTCGCTCGCAAAGTGGACAATAAAATACAGCGTAACCTGTTTTGAGTGACCACCCTATCATAGATTACCTGTCCTTTAGGTGGCTGTGGCTTTATGTGGTTTCGGCTCTTGAGCCGCGCCGAACTCGCACTGCAATGTACACCGGCTCGAGATCGGTTTGTCTGAGTTCGGATCTCGTTTCGGAAAAGTTGATGTAAGCGCATAATTGCGTCAGTCGAAGTCGGCATCGAGGTCGGATTCACCCCCCCCCCCTTCCCCCCGTCCCCTCACCCCACTTAAAAATGCGCCTAATTTTTCAGCCAGTCCTTTCCATTTCTCGTTAACCCCTTCCCTGCCAACGAACGTACGTTTTGTTTCTAAAATCTGTGTTGACTGAACGACCAAAAACCACAACTGTCCAAAGAACGTGGACACAAAGTGGTCTCAGTGAGAGACATAGACCCTCATGAGCCCCTGCAGTCGCGGGGGCTCATGAGGATCTATGCCTCTTGCCGTTAGATCGCGTTCACTTTTTCTCGGCAGTGAAGGGGTTAACCTTCAATCTTTCCACACCTAAACGACTCCGGGTCGATTTGGCGTGGCTAGTCATTCTGGCGTGTTAAGAAACTGACTCCACCAATCGTCTTCCCGCCGCCCTTGGTACAGACTCCCTGTTGAGCTGGAGCCGGTGGGAGGGTTCGCGGCAGTGTTGTGAAACAGTTAGAGCACCTGCCAGAGTACTCAAGACATTTGATGTAAGCGATAGTGGTATTAACCGTTAATACGAAAATCTGGTTTAAACGACGTGTGCGCCTGGAACCGCTATATACTCGACGCGCAAGAGATCATGTGGCCAACGTCGGTCCTATGGCCCTTTGCGCATTGGGTACCCTTCCCCCACCCGCTCAGGGCCCGTCTGCACCAAACAGTTAAACCAGGAAAGATTTGGAGACATAAAGAATAACGAAAAAATATTGCTGGCCTTGATTTCGTGCATAAATATCATTTCATTTATGTAATAACTGACAGCTATTATCATACAAAACTAAAAACAAATCGTTCAACATCTTCGATTAACCCCTTCACTGTCGAGACAACGTGAACACGATTCAACCGAAGAATCCTATATCCTCATGAGCCACACGCACGGACGCACGCACACACATGCACGCACGCAAGCACATAATTGAAACACAGAGTTTTAGACAAATCAGTGTGGCAAATTCAGTGTACCTCTTACCCTCACCCCCCCCCCCCCCGCCCCTCCTCCCGCCAACCTCCCTCCCCCCACCTCCCTCCTTCCCTCCCCCCACCTCCTTCCCTCCCTCCCCCCTCCCCCCCCCCCCAACAAAAGCACTTAAACACTTATAACGGGAGAGTGGCGTGGTATAACCAAGAGTGCTCGGGTGCGTGTTATAAAATTAGGACCTTGCTCCTTAGGGGTTCTACTGGCGAAGTGAGAAAGCAGGTGGTTGCATCAGGAAGTCAGTTGCCCGCCATGATGTCTAAGCATCCGTGCCCCTTGCACTAAACTAAACTGGAAAGGCCTTCAACAAGAGGCGTAGGTTCTCACGAATCCCTGCAGCTGCATAGACACATGCGAATCTATGCCTTTTCAGTGCGGATGGGAAAAAATAAAAAAAACGACTTAACCCGTTCACTGCCAAAGGACGTACATTGTGGTTCTGCATTACTGCGGATTCAGTTCAATCCACTGAAAAATCCCCAGCCAGTCTTCTAAGGAACACGGATTAAAAACTGGTTTCAGCAAGAGGCATAGATCCTCATGAGCCCCCACAGTCGCTGGGGCTCAAGAGGATCTATGTCTCTTGCAGTTGGATCGCTTTCACCTGTGAAGGGTATAAAAGGTGCCGCAGGGGTCACTTGGCAAAAACCTAAGCCTTTTGTAGATCTTCATAGATAGCAGGGTCTGACTGCGTTTCATCGCATAAAAATCACCGAGTGAGCTGAGTCTTGCGCTACTATAGCGGATCACCTTGCTTAGTGGCTGGTGCAGGACTAAGCTCACCTCTGCAGCCGGCTTAGCCGTGGTACCGATGGACTTGGGACTGACTTGAAAGATAGCAGGGTGATAGCGTTCGCACACGGAATAATATCTGGATTGAACTCGTCCGTCGCCGCAAGGAGGATAAGCCGGGTGACGGGAGTACGGGTCAGTTGAAATCAAGTGGTACCCGGCTTCTACTCTCGTTAGTAGCGGGGACGAAACTATACTATCTATCGTAGTCACTACGTATAGGTCGCACTTTTTTCGCAGATATCTCCGCAAAGAGTCACTTTTCCATACCAATCTTAGAACAAATATTATGATTCAGTGACAGTTAACCTAATACGATTTACTTGTACTTTTAAGAAGCTCGAACAATGTAATGTGTCAGTGCTGCTGTACTGTATACAAATTTAGGTTGTGCGTTCCGGTGTCAAACGGCCTGTATACATCACTGGGAATAACCGAGCGGTTAGATGCAGTCTGCATTGATTAGGTACATAAGACAGAAATATCTTACTTCTCGTTTGTTAACATTTCGTACGAGCAAGCTTGCACATTGCACAGCGTACTTGTGCACATGATCTACAGCTTACTAGAACATAGTGCTGGTCACACGCTTCTTAGCAACCCAGATTAATTTTAACCCGTTCAGTGCCGAGAAAACGTGAACACCACCAAAATCCAAGAGGTATTGATCCTCATCAGCCCCCCGCAGTTGCGGGGCTCATGATCATCTATACCTCTTTCTGACTCACTTTGAATCCATGTTCCTGGGATAGCTAGTTTTTTTGGTTTTTTGTCTTCAATTTACAAAGATTGCGGCAGAAACACAGACTGCTTCAACTGGTACTGAAAGGGTTAATGAGAGATAGCTCAGAACTGATACAATAGTTGCGCTTTTCTGTCTGGCCCTTAATGAGCTAACACAAAAAGGAATACAAATTAAGTAAACGACAGAAATCAAGTGCAGTTAGTCATTAAAAAAAAACACTTAAAAAACGCATACATATTAAACTAGCTTTGTCTATGCCTTCCCCCTCTCCACCCCCACCCACTCCATCCGTCGCCCCTCCCCCTCCTCCCGCCGTCGATCCTTTGTCATTGTGGCTGTCAGGTCCGACGACAAGAACTTTGGAAAGTTTCTGCTGTAATTAATTCCGTTTGGTTCTGATATTTCTCTGCGGGTTCCAGAAGGTGCAAAAAGTTTTTGAACCATCGTATACTGATCTATACTGCACCCCCAATACTTTCTGCGTACAAGACACACTGATTTGACCATATCCCACAAAAGGCATAGATCCTCAAGAGCCTCCGCATTTGCGGGGGCTCATAAGGATCAGTATGCCTCTTGCAGATAGACGGTGTTTTCCTGCGGCTGTGCGCGTTGTTGATTGTGTCCACAGGTTTACCTGACTTTTTCCTACACTAAGAGAAATGATGCGTCCAACTACCGGCAGATAAAAACACAAAGTTCGGCGGAGAGAGTCTGTGATAAGCCGTGCCCGTGTCTCGAGGGAGGGACGGCGAAAGGTGGAAGGGGGGGGGGGAGGAGGGAGGGGAGGTAGGGGCAGTGGCATGAACGGTCAGGTCATGTACAGCAAACCTATAATTTGTTTTTCTGTTGGTTTGTTGATTAGTTTGTGATTTGTATGCTTTATGTCTCGTCAAATGTCTCTTTGTCTATGTGTCAGTTAGTTAGTTAGTTAGTTAGTTAGTTAGTTTGTTTGTTGTGTTTGTTTGTTTGTTTGTTTAACATGACGTTGCAGCTACCATTCTTCAACATGTGACAACTGCCTGAAATACACACCGTGATCCATTTCCCTCGGATGTACTGCTTACAAAGTCAGTTTGCCAAACTGACACCGATATAGATAACCTTACCGCAGTGCATCATACAGCGGGGAGAGGGAGGGGGGGGGGGGGGAGGAGATACCATCACGTATTCACGACGATTTATTTTGCCATTCACGAATCATGAATCCCCAAAAAATGACATTCACCTTTTTTACTCCTTACGCACTGAGGACGAAATTGTAAATATTGTAGACTGATATCCTCTGCGGTCTATATCACAATTCTGGAGACAGATCGACCATGAAATTCCAAGCCCTGAAAGACTACGACAGGATGTGGATCGACCATGATATTTCAAAGTTGGTGTCAGATTAGCTTGGCGCCTAGAGGCGCCAAGCTATTCTGACACCAACCTTGAACTATCATGATCGAGCCATATCTTGCTGTGGTGTGTCGCTGGCAGAATGAGTTAAAGAGTGTTAACAGACTTTTCACGTTTCACGAAATAACCTCATGATCCTCATGTTTTCACTGATCACGAAGATCTTATTTTGCCTTTCACGTTCTCTCGACGAACCACTCTTTTACGATTCACGTGGTTGAAATCAACATGCAATTACGAAAACCGTGAAAAAGTTAAAAGAAAACGGGAGACTGCCAGTGCTAATATTTTAGGAAGGTTACAAAGTAAAGTAGGTTATAGCACTGTCAGGGGAGAGAAATGTGCATGATCGACCAGTGATCGTAGATCTACTGTGGCCAAGGCACAAAAAAAAAAAGAGATAGGAAGAGAGGGGGCGCTAAGAAAGTGACTGAAAGCAATGCATATGGAAGCCCCCCCAAAGGGGGGCGTATCACATATCCACTGTTCCAGCCACTCAGTGCATGGAAATTTAAATCTAGGTCCCCCCAAGGGGGGGGGGGGGGGGGTCCAGATATTTAGCCGGTGTGGACAGTTGTTTCGGTCTTGGCGACCTCTTCAGCACACCATCGGCAATACTGGAGGAGGCAGGAAATTCTGCCTACCTGCAATGACAACCACATTTTACTGTGGTGTCTTCAGGGGCACATATTCCATGCCACCACCTAGAGTTAAATCTCCATGCACCCTAAAAGAGAACCTACCAAAAGGGGGGAAGGGGTTGCAGTCGATATTGTAGTAATAAATGAAAAGAAAAGGGGAGACTGCCAGTGCTAATATTTTAGGAAGGTTACAAAGTAAAGTAGGTTATAGCAATTCCTATCTTCCTATCTCTTTTTTTTTTTTTTTTTGTGCTTTGGCCACAGTAGATCTACGATCACTGGTCGATCATGCACATTTCTCTCCCCTGACAGTGCTATAACCTACTTTACTTTGTAACCTTCGTGAAAAAGTTAATCACGCATCACGATTTTAGGGCATACCCCCCCCCCCCCTTCCCCCCCCTCCACACACACACACCGCCAACCTTCCCTACCGCCTCCCCTCTCCCCGCTTATACACATTGACAGCACCGACATAACACAATTTTAATGTCAATCAAAGACAACCCCTTTAAAATCAAAGACAAACTGTTCTATTTTTCTAATGCTATCAGACAACGGTAATGCACGAACAAACTTCTCAAGTGTTCGTCCGACAATACCAGACAATGCCAGACAACGCCAGCGCTAAAAGGCTAAAAATTGTAAACTGAAACGGCATCCTAATGTTCCCGGTGTGATGCGCAGGCTTGACTGAACTTGTCACTTCGTTTTAACTCTTTGGCTTTCGGTAGCGCTTTTTATCGCGATGATTCCTGCCGGAATCATCGCGACAATAAGCGCTACCGACAGCCAAAGGGGTAAAATCCCCAGCTAGGGCCTTTCGTTTGCAAAGACATAGATTCTCATGAACCCCTGCATTCGCAGAGGCTCGTGTGAATTTATGCCTCTTGTAGTATGATCGCGGGGATTTTCTTAAGCCATAAGTTTTCTTTCTACTCTGTTTAAACTTGCAAACATGTGACTGTCTGCCTGCCTGAGGCTTCGCAGTTCATACTTTCGCAGTCTAGTGTAAGTCTCATCTGCATGTACCGGTGTAGCGTGTGTGTGTGTGTGTGTGTGTGTGTACTGTGTACGTGCGTGCGTATGTGTGTGTGTATGTGTGTGTGTATGTGTGTGTGTGCGTGCGTATGTGCGTCATTGCGTGAGTGCGTGTGTGTGTTGTGTGTGTGTGTGCGTCATTGCGTGCGTGTGTGTATTTGTGCGTACGGTGTGTGTGTGTGTGTGCGTGAGTGCGTGCGTGTGTATGCGTGCGTGTCTGGCAGTGCGTGCGTAAGTTTAATTGTTTTTCTTGTATTTTCCTCCCAAGTATAATCAATGTTTTATCTGTCGTTCAGTTTCTCCACCCTTGAGCTATCACGGTTCACAACCTCCTGCAGTTATGTACTATACTATAGTTTAATTTCCCTATTGAATACCCCAGTGCGCAAAGGCCATCGGACCGACGTCGGCCCGATGGCCTTTTGCGCATTGGAATCCAACTCTCCTACCCGCTGTTCCCAGCCTCTCCAGCGGTCTTTTGCTAACACCAGCTCCAATCAGCAAACGTTCTTTTTTTTTGTGGTTACTTCAGTTACGACCTTTTTCAATTAACCATGAACAGTTTGATTAACTTGTTGGTTTCTTTTTTCCAGGGGTGTGCCGGCTCATCGATCTTCTTTAATTCCAGCGTTACATGCAGGTACTGAGGAGATGGATCGACCATGATGGCACAAGGGCAGTACCTGATTAGCTTGGCGCCTGAAGGCACCATGCTAACCAGGCACTGCACTTGTGCCATCATGGTCGATCCATTTCACGGGACTTATTAACATTGCTTAGCAAAACTCATACGGCTTCTCAGTAGCTTGACTTGGCTCGAGGAAATCGAAGGCATATAATTTGATTAATTGGTCGTTTCTTTTCCGTGAATCGGGTCCCTATAATTAAGTATCGATAAAGGTATTGTGTACTTGGTGAGCCAACGGAAACGCACAAGTTTCACAGATGTATTTTAACGTATTAACTGAGTAAATGTTCACACCTGTAGTTTAGCTCAATGTATGCTATACGTTGTGTAGCGCGAAACTATCCGTTTGAAAACTGTTGTGTTAGATTCATTCTCCTTCGTCTTTGTTAGAAAACAAATAATGAAAATTACCCTTGCCCCCGATCAATGGCTTTGTTATTGCTGAGCAAAACAAGATGGAAATGAGGCCCCGTAAGAGGCAAAGATCAACGCCTGTAACCACGTTTGCGTGTCTGAATGTACATGTCTACCAGGCCAAGATCAATAGGGTGAGAGATGAGGTCCACAAGGAGGGTATGAGGTATGTGTGTGTGCGTGCGTGTGTGTGTGTGTGTGTGTGTGTGTGTGTGTGTGTGTGTGTGTGTGTGTGTGCCGGGGGTGGGGGAGAGGGGGGGGGGTATGGGGTTGGCCACAACTAGCCGAAAAATTAGACAAGGGGGCTAAGGAGGTCGGAGCTATCCAACATCGCAGGGAGGGTATTAGGAGGAAAGGGAGTTGGGGGACCGAACCTTTCGACCACAGTCCGAAAAATTGTGGAGAAAGTGTGGAGGGGGAGGGGGAGAGAAGGGTGCAGGACAAGTTTTGTTAAAAAAAACCCACCAAATTCATCGGGGGGAGGGGGGAGGGGGGAAGGGGAGGCGTAAGAGGGGGGGGGGGCGGAAGGGGGGATTAGGGAGAGAGGGGGCGCACAGACACCCAGCGCACCCCCCTACTCCCATCCTATTCGCCAAGCCCTCGTTTACAGTCGTTGAGGAACCTCATTTACACCTTATTTGCTGGACAATGACAAAACAATTGATCAGAGGCAGAGGGTATGTTATTCCTTTCTGTGTACGTAGACTTCCTTGCCTTGTATGAAGTCGAAGGTGTTGGTTTATTTATCGTAATTAAATGGAATAATTAGTGGGTTATTTTACATCGTTATTCAAGGTATGCTGCTTGATGTACTATGCCAATACAAAATGCAAATTGTGATGTTAACCCATTTAACCCCGACGCCCTACAACAAAAGATAACTGAATTGACCATGAAAATTCAAGGGTAGTGCCAGATTAGCTTGGCGCCTTCAGGCGCCAAGCTAATCTGGCACTACCCTTGAATTATTATGGTCACTCCATCTCCTGCAACGAGTCGCTATGGGTTCCAATGGGTTAATGTCTTTTATACCCCAGAACCTGTTGAGTAACCTCCCATATGAGAGATCACCCGTCTTTAAAGTGCAGCCACCAAAATGATGATCTTATTGACAGGCTTCACTCATCCAGACTTCACTGAGAAACCTGAGCACCTGTCCTTTCAGACCACTTTATTTTCTTGGTCAAAACAGTTTCAACTCAGTACAGCAATTTGGGAATGTCCAGTTTCGGGCTCAACGTGTCTCTCACGTAAGTGAATGGCGAACTGCAAATCTCTTGTTGTTGCCATGTACGAAGTGTACTTCTCTTTCACGGAGAGGAGGGTGGTGGTTGGGGGGTGGGTGGGGGGGGGGCGGGGGGAGTTGACTGGGAAGCTCAGATAGCAAAGAGTTCGATCGTCGTCCCGCGAAAGGTCACGAGTTCGACCTCGGTGGTCGACCTTTGTGGCTGGGGTCAAAATTTGTCCAGACCCTATTTGGCGCCCTCTCTCTGAAGTCAGCTTCGTGGGGGACAAAAGACGTTAAACCCTAAATGGTTAACCCATTCAATGCCGAAAAAATATGAACACCACTCAACTGCAAGAGGTATGAATCGTCATGAGCCCCCGCAGTTGAAACAGGTACGGATCCTCTGCCGCAACGTGCAACTGCAAGAGGTATAGATCCTCATAAGCCCCCGCATTCGCGGGGGCTCATAAGGATCTATACCTCTTGCTGACACCATTTTGAATGCATGTTCCTCGGACAGCTATGGCTTTTTGGTGTTGAACAAACGGCACTGAAGAGGTTAATGTTTAACCTTTTCTTTCACAGTAGAACTTAACAACCACCGGGAAAAATAGTAGTCGTTTGTCAAGCAAGGGAAGCAAATTCTTATACTGCATACATACTGTCATTGTAGTTGACTGGTTGCCTCCCATTGACAACTGAACCGCGCTGGACCCAACGGTGACTAGCCAGAAACTAGCTCAAGGGAAAACACTATCAGAAAGTGAAGACACGGATGCCTATCCGCGACAAAGTTGTGTCCCTTTAATGAGAAACCAGATTCGGTCTCACTTGCAAGCGGAGGAAGAGATGGGGAAAGGGGAGGGGGGTGGAGGGGGGGGAGGGGGGGAGAGAGGGGGGAGACGGGCTTGGGGAAGGGGGGGGGGAGGGTCGGAGGGTGAGGGTGGTGGCGTGGGGAGTGTGCTCTAAAATCGTGATGCGTAAAAATCAAGAGAATATCTTTGTGATCCGTGAAAAAGTCCTGGTCATGTCGTGAAACGTGAAATGTGTTGCCACCCCTCAATGCATTACAAAGGCCACAGCTGGATCGACAGTGGTATTTTAGTAATATCTCTGATCGTGCGGTGCTAATCTATTTTAATATAATAATAATGATGATGATGATGATGACACTGCTGCTGCTGCTGCTGATGATGATAATAATAATAATACACAATGTAGTAATAATGAATGTTTCTTAAATAGAGCAGGATCTACCAGGGGGAAAAATGCTTAGATGTGGATAGACCACGAGAGTTTAAGGGTGATGCCAGAATAGCTTGGCGCCTGTAGGCGGCGCCAAGCTATTCTGGCACCACTCTTGAACTATAATATGGTCGATCTGTAAAGAACCGCAGTGTCAGTAGTCTTCATCGGAAACTCCCAAATTTGAAACTTTGGGCCTTAGGGTCCTCTACATATCATCGTTGCGTCTTTTACGGCCGATTTCTTAGCCTACGTTAAAACCGGAGTTGAAACAGTCATCAGGAAAGAGAGTCGATAATTATTTCAGAGATAAGCTCATTCCAAAGCCAACCGTCTAGCCAAGAAGAACAGAACTAAACGTTTGGCCAGTCACTGGTTTAAAGCTCCCTGACTCGCATCCTCCGAGGCGCAGCCTTATATTCAAACAAGCAAGGGACTTAGTTCTCACAAGCCTCTGCTCGAGTACATCAGAATGCGAGCCTCTTGCAGGTGGCTGGGGCTGACAGTAACTCCTGTTTGGAGGATTTTCGAAGAGGGTACTGTTTTGCCGGAGACCATGGTCGCCTGAAACCGATCCCCTTTTATGATGGACTGGGCTCAAAGGCCGGTTTCATTAACGAGCTTAAAATCCTGTGCGAGCCACTGAGCAATCTGCTTCGCGGCGTTAGTGTTGCAGAATTGTACTTGTTACCATGCGCAAGCCACTAAGCAAGGTGCTCCGCTATAGCGGAGTATCTTGCTTAGTGGCTGGCGCAGGACTAATCTTACACTTGCAAATGGCCCCTGATCCTTTGTTTTTCTGCTCTGGTCAGTTGAGGTTCAGTGCCAAGGGCTGGTGTATGGCGCCTGGCCAGACAAGGGACTGTTAACTCATTCAGCCCCGACACACGGCCACAGCAAGAGAATGGATCGAGCATGGCAGTTCAAGGGTGGCCCTGGCACCACCCTTGAACTATCATGCTCGACCTGTCTCTAGAATTGTAACACAGCCCAATCAGAGGGCGACTTCAAAAATCTGGGGATTTCAGTCCTGGGGTAGTAATTAATGTGTTAACGGTGGTAGATCGATGCTTGACGAAGGTCACCTCTTTGGCCGACACTTTGACCGCTGACTACGGCACGCCCTTTTCTTGCAGCTGTAGCCCTGGGTTTCCCAGAGGTGCTTGGCGGAAGGTGAGGCGGAATTAGGGTGTGGATGGCGGCAAGGAGTAGCGGATCGAAGTGGGTGATTGTCCTGGAAAAGTCAGAGGGGGTGGTGTGGGGATGGAGGGGAGGAGGTGGTTGCGTGGAGGAATAGAGGTGATAACAGTGGCGGTCTGACGGATTGACCAAACCACGGCACGTTTTCATTTTTTTGTTATTCAACCTTTTCGCAGCAGACTGCTTAATTCCGAATCATTGTTCATTTGTCGCCAAAGAGAACTTATACAAAATCCGGGCCTAAAAGGTGACGGCCAATTCCCTTCTCCGGTGAAATGGTAAGTAGCGAGTGAATTCTATACTTGCTTGTTTGTCTGTTTAGAAAAAAAAGGTAAGTTGTGTCGTGACTGTCTTTTCTAAGCGTGTTTCTTTCTCCGTTGGGTTCTTTCTGCATCGCACAAAAGCCCAAAGACGTCCAAGGAACATGGACACAGAGTGGTGTCAGCAAGAGGCATAGATCCTCATGAGCCCCCGCAACTGCGGGGGCTCATGAGGATCTATGCCTCTTGCAGTTGGACCTTGTGCACTCGTTCTCGGCAGTGAAGGAGCTAAACAAGACCGCCTATGATGGAGAGATTGCAGCTTCCTCCACTCAGCAATAAGAAATAAGTTGCGAACTTTTTCGAAGTCCTACCATGCGAAAAAAAAAAAAAAAAAAAAAAAAAAAAAAGATGGAATGAACCATAACCCACAAAGTCCCTTCTATATGAGAGCTGTCCTCGCTGTCAAGGGTCTCTACCTTTTGTCTTTGACCACGACCTGATTCTAATGTTGAATTATCTCCTATTGAAAAAGTCTCGCAGGTCTGCCAGTGCGTTAGTGAGTTCTGTAAGGGGCGCAGGACATACGCGTCATTGATTTGTCAAAAGTCATTTATTGTGATTTTATATTCTACGTGATATGAGTTTCACTTTCGCTTCATAGAATTGAGAAAATGGTGGCAATTTCAGTCTTGCTATAATTTGTGTGAAAGCAGGTTGACTTTACCTAGCTACATGGTAATAATATACTAAGTACACGCGTCACTTGCAAGCTCTTCTGAAAGCGCGTCGATGTGTGTGTGCATGGTAGTGCGTGCTTGCGTGCGCGCACGCTCCAAACATCTCCAAGAGGCATAGATCCTCATGCGCTCGGAATGTGCATGAGGATCTATTCCTCCTGGATGTGCGCGCATGTTTGTGTGTGAGAGAGAGAGAGAGAGAGAGAGAGAGAGAGAGAGAGAGAGAGAGAGAGAGAGAGAGAGAGAGAGAGAGGGGGGGGGAGAGGGGGAGAGGGAGAGAGAGAGAGAGAGAGAGAGAGAGAGAGAGAGAGAGAGAGAGAGAGAGAGAGAGAGAGACTGAGACTGAGAGAGAGAGAGAGAGAGAGAGAGAGAGAGAGAGAGAGAGAGAGAGAGAGAGAGAGAGAGAGAGAGAGAGAGAATTGAATTGAAACTTTATTTTCTAAGGATGAAGACAGTAGGCACGCAGGTCTTTTTACATGTCTGTCCTTAATAACATTTTAAACAAACATACCAGCAGAAACGGTAACATGACGAATAAATAAAATAAAAAGAAGAGATAATAATAATAATAATAATAATAATAATAATAATAATAATAATAATAATAAACAGAAATATTTCACACACACACACACACACACACACACACACACACACACACACACACACACACACACACATACACATTCAGTCAGATGTACGGCAGCACAAGGGTAACGCATGATGCCTATTACTCAAGTGATGCGTTACAATCACGCACGCACCCACACATAAAGACGCACACATACGCACGCGTGCGCATACATTAGATTTAAATAAAATTAAAAGTGATCATAGATTATATGAAAGAATATTAACTCTAAGATTTCAACTAAAAACTGAAAGAGTAAAGTTAAAACTTCAAAAGTATACTATTGAACACTAACCGTCAACTGTAACTATTGAACTGAAAATAGCACACATACACACACACACACACACACACACACACACACACACACACACACACACACACACACACACAGACACACATACATACTGACACACGCACATGCGCACACGTGTGCTAGTTGTAAGGCAGCACAAGAATAAAGTAAAACTCCCATTACTCGAGTGATGCGTTACACATGCGCGCGCGCACGCACACACACACACACACTCAAGTGATGCGTTACAATCACGCACGCACACACACACACACGCACACATGCTCACACGTGCACATACAATAGATTTAAATACACATAAAAATGATCATAGATTATATGAAAAAAATATTAACTCTTAGATTTAAAAACTGAAAGATTAAAGTTAAAACTTCAAAAGTAAACTATTGAACACATCAACTGTAACTATTGAGGAATTGAAAATATTACACACACACACACACACACACACACACACACACACACACACACACACACACACACACACACACACACACACACACACACACACACACACACACACACACACACACACACACACACACACATTCAGTCAGATGTAAGGCAGCACAAGGGTAACGCATGATGCCTGTTACTCGAGTCATGCGTTACAATCACACATGCACACACACGTGTGCCAGATGCAATGCAGCGCAAGAGTAATGCGAGACGGTCATTACTCGAGTGATTTGTTGCACCACACACACACACACACACACACAGACACACACACACACACACACACACACACACACACACACACATTCAGTCAGATGTAAGGCAGCACAAGGGTAACGCATGATGCATGTTACTCGAGTCATGCGTTACAATTACACATGCACACACACATGTGTGCCAGATGCAATGCAGCGCAAGAGTAATGCAAGACGGTCATTACTCGAGTGATTTGTTGCACCACACACACACACACACACACACACACACACACACACACACACACACACACACACACACACACACACACACACACACACACACACACATTCAGTCATATGTAAGGCAGTACAAGGATAACGCATGATGCCTATAACTCGAGTGATGCGTTACAATCACGCGCAAACACACACACACACACACACACACACACACACACACACACACACACACACACACATTCAGTCAGATGTAAGGCAGCACAAGGGTAACGCATGATGCCTGTTACTCGAGTCAGGCGTTACAATCACACATGCACGCACACATGTGTGCCAGATGCAATGCAGCGCAAGAGTAATGCAAGACGGTCATTACTTGAGTGATGCGTTGCACCACACACACACACACACACACACACACACACACACACACACACACACACACACACACACACACACACACACACACACACAGTCAGATGTAAGGCAGCACAAAGATAACGCATGATGCCTATTACTCGAGTGATGCGTTACAATCACGCACACACACACATGCACACATTTCAGCGTGCAAATACGGTGCAAGTTGAATGTATGATAGCAGATCAAAGTAGCATGATACAGAATCAAAATTAATGATCATCTTTATGAAACTATTAATAAATTTTGTAGATACATCTAATCTGTTCGATTATTTCTGAGTAAATACTGTAGTAGCTGGGCTTTGAAGGAGCTCACAGACTGTGCTGATTTAATCTTTTTTGGGGAGGGCGTTCCACAGTATTGAACCCGAGTAAGAAAAAGACGTCTTGAATATGTCTATTCTGGGCTTTGGAACTACCAGGTCATTTTTACGTGTGTTGTAGGGTGTGCTACAAGTCTTGAAAAGATTGGATATGTAAGCTGGTGTTTTTCCTACTGTAGCCTTATAAACCATTACTAACTTATTAAAAACAAAGTGTTGACGGAGAGGGAGCATACGAAGTAATGCAAGTTTTTCGTCGGTACTGCTTTGTTGTGGAATGTTTTTATCTAATTTAAGTTTCGCCGCTTGCCTATGGAGTGAGTTTAATCTTTTTAAATTTGCATCGCTACAGCCATCCCACACAGATGAGACATAATCAATATGCGATTTAATATGTGCATTGTAGAATAGTTGTCTTGTTTTTCTGTCAGTGAAATATTTTAGTTTTGCAAGAAGAAACAAATTTCTTGAGACCACCTTGCATATCTTATCTGTTTGGCTCTGCCAGCTGAGACAGTTATCAATGTGTGTGCCAAGTACTCGATGTTCTTTAACTTGCTGTATTTGTTCTGATCCCAGAAACAAGTTCAAAGGAGGGGGATTGAGATGATGTTTTTGTCTGGTGGCGACGAGCATGCACTTTGTTTTACTAGTGTTTGGAATCATGAAATTATCAGCACACCATTTTGATGTAACATTTAGACTTTGCTGAAGGGTGAGGTTGACACTGAAAACATTTGCATCAGAAACGTCTAATGTGCCATCATCTGCAAAAAGGCTGCAGGTGACTCCAGTGGGAGAAATACGTAGAGGAAGATCATTATAAAAAGAGAAAATAATAAGGGGCCGAGTATTGATCCCTGTGGCACACCATGACGAATTATACCCTCTGCAGATTGTTTGCCATTTATAAGAACAAATTGAGTTCTATTCTCTAGGTATGACTGAAAAAACGCCACAGCGTTGCTACTAAGCCTATATGCTCTATGTTTCTGTATAAGTAGATTATGATTGACTAAGCCGAAAGCTTTGCTAAAATCTAAGAATACTGTCCCTGTCGTTTGCAGTCTGTTCATTGCATTGAGCCATCTATCAATCAGATGAATCAGCGCTGTATGACAAGAATGGCGTTGTCGAAAGCCTGATTGAAAGGGGTGTAAAACTTGATGATTTTCCAGGAACTGCTGTAAATGATGGTGAATATGTTTTTCTATTGGTTTCGACAAAGTCGAAAGTAAAGAAATGGCCTAAAGTTATTTGGCTCAGAAAGATCTTTAGTTTTGGGCAAAGGAATGACTTTTGCTTTCTTTAGGCTGGACGGAAATGTTCCCTGTCGAATACAAAGATTGTAAATATACGTCAGAGAATCAACGACATATGGGAGAGCAAATTTTAGTACTGCAGTACTAATGCCGTCATGACCAGCTGATCTCTTATTTTTTAGCTGAGATATAGTTTTACCAACGTCATAAACCGTTATAACAGGAATGTTGAAAATACTTGACGAGCTTTTCGGCACAGAATTTATCACGTCTGATTACGTCTGATATCTGTGACATGTTTGGACAACTTTGTAATAGGACATCAGCAGCAGATAGGAAATGTGTATTAAATGTATCCACTGAGACACTGGTGCATGCCGGCTTTTGTTTAGATTTTGTAAATGTGTTCAGGGCGCGCCACACTGTAGCTGTGTCCCTTTTCTCATCAATGATCCGTTTATAGTGGCACTTTTGGGCTTCACGAACAAGATACATTACCTTATTTCGCTGTTTACGGTAGGCTTCAAATTACTTGTGCCGCTTTTTAAGAGAGAGAGAGAGAGAGAGAGAGAGAGAGAGAGAGAGAGAGAGAGAGAGAGAGAGAGAGAGAGAGAGAGAGAGAGAGAGAGAGAGGGAGGGAGGGAGGGAGGGAGGGAGGGAGGGAGGGAGGGAGGGAGAGAGAGAGAGAGAGAGAGAGAGAGAGAGAGAGAGAGAGAGAGAGAGAGAGAGAGAGAGAGAGAGAGAGAGAGAATTACGTCATATTTAGAGTATTATGTCAATGTCTCGTAGTGACGGAGTTGCCTCTTTTACGTCACCACCACTTTTCTAGAATTCAAGTTTTTTTCTTTTTTACTGTTAATTTTTACTAGAAAAGTTGAAAGGATACAATCTGGCTAACAAACTCTTTCTCCAAACTATCTATATCCAAACGTTCAAGTAAATATAACAAAAATTACGGACTCTAATCTGGGTCAACCGACTGCCTATAAACGGTTGTTTATGTCTTCAGTGAGACATTCAATTACAGTATGCTCGGAGGTTCTCTTAGCCACCCCTTTAAGAAAGTATTTCGCCAAGTTTCAAGCTTGTGTGTCTAAAAATATCGGAGATTCTCTTATTTACATACATATGCACACGGATACATACATCCATACATGCATACACACATACGGCGCTTAGCGCCAAATGTACGTTCAGCAGCGAGGTTAGCTGCCCTTCGTATGGAGAAAATTGTTTGCTGTAGGACACTCCAGATGAAAAGATATAACAACAAACACAAAACGACAAATAACCCCTCCTTCCTCACCCTTCCGATATCGAATAAAGCTTCAGGCTGTGCTGTGTAACTTACGGATAGCTCGGCCTGGTCCATATCCAGTGTGCATCCAGGCAAGACACAAATGGCCTGCTCTGTCCGTCGGGTGGTCGAGTGTCGTCTGCTACTGTTGATATCAGTAAAATATCGCTGGTTTAGATCAGTGATCGCGGTGCTCACTCGCTGCATACAGGAAGTGGCCTGTCTTTTTCACGGGAGTTTTGCCAGCACGACAAACGCAGTTCAAAACTCAGTCAACTGAGTTGCAAACCGGTTTGCCGAAGTTAGCCGAACGTTCACGAAGACAGGGCCCTCGCTGGGTCCTGCAAATTTTTTTTAAAACACGTGCGGGGCGGAGTTTTTTGACTGTTTCTCAGCTTATAACTCAGCTTGACATCATTTTTATCTTGTTACTTCGATTGTTAGAGATTTAGGCCATCATGGACATGCTATTAAATTCGCCCCGCCGCTACCCGTCTTAAAAAGTCTCTTCATCTAAGTGGAAGGGGCTTAAAAACACACGTCTTCGACTGCGCATTTCGATTTTAATACGATTAATTTACATGAATTGGAAAAAAAAAAAAAAAAAAAAAGTTCAGTGAAAAGAAAAATCTGTTTAAGAAATTGACAAAACTGTTTAATGAAATTAAATCATTTTAAAGCAATCAAAGATAAACCATACCGATGGGCAGAGGACGGTAATGCGAATTATATTATTCTCCTTTCATTGTCCGTTTACTTCCAAGAAAAATTGAACACCACCCAACTGCAAGAGGTATAGATCCGGGGGCTCATGAGGATCTATACCTCTTGCTGAAACCACTTCGCATCCATTTTCTTTCGACGACTTTGGCTCTCTGTCGTTCAATGTACAGTGATTTCAAAAACGCGGAATGTGTCCATTAACAGTGAAGGGGTAAACCCGATAGGGCATAAACATCGGCACTGGCGCTGGCCGCCCATGGTGCGCAAAGGTCCGTGGACCTTTAGTCCACCATCGAGGAGGAAATTATAGATCTGCCGCCACAACGTGTCGATAGAGGCGGGACCCGGGCGTCTCTCTGTGCGCTATTCACATCCTGCACGTGTTTCCTGCTTTTTCAGTTCCAAAGTCCTTGTGCCGGAGGTTGTAAACTGGGGTGTTTCCTTTGTGCGCTGTATATTACTCAAAGCTTTCACTTTTGTTCACCATTTTCAATGCTTTTTTGGGGGTTCTATTTTCGTTTCCTCTTTTTAACTCCTACACAGTGCCAGGGTCAACGAACATCGCAGACCATCCAACTGCAAGAGGCATAGAGACTCATGAGCCCCCGCTATCGCGGGGGCTCATGAGGCTCTATGCCTCTTGCCGACCTTATTCAGACATATTTACTTCATGCAGACAAGGTTAGAAACAGTAGTGAAACTGTGTGACCGTGGCACACATAACGTGTTGGAGAGTGGACAAAGAAGGCGTATAAAAGTCTGCTGTTAGCAGTGGCGGATCTGGGGCGAGAGGTCCAGGGGTTCCCCCCCCCCCCCCCGACCCAATTTTTTTAAAATGCTATAAGTCGCTTTTGGATCCCGCCTCCCCCTTTCCCAACGTTTAAAATTTTGGCGAGTTTTACACACGCCCTCTCCACCCGTTGTTTGATTTGGGAAACGTGAGAGTTTTAGCACGCACGCGCCTTTTCTCTCTCCCCCCCCCCCCCCCCCCTCTCCGCTTTTTGATTTTCCGGCTCCTGGAAGCAAGGTCTAGCGTTGGGGAGGCCTTTTGTATGAGGTTGAAGGTCCCAAACAAAAAGTTGAAACCTCCCCCCCCCCCCCTCGAGGTGTCTGATCCGCCCCTGGTTAGTTAGTTAGTTATTTGTTAGTTATAAGCTGAGAAACAGTCAAAAAACTCCGCCCCGCACGTGTTTTAAAAAAAATTTGCAGGACCCAGCGAGGGCCCTGTCTTCGTGAACGTTCGGCTAACTTCGGCAAACCGGTTTGCAACTCAGTTGACTGAGTTTTGAACTGCGTTTGTCGTGCTGGCAAAACTCCCGTGAAAAAGACAGGCCACTTCCTGTATGCAGCGAGTGAGCACCGCGATCACTGATCTAAACCAGCGATATTTTACTGATATCAACAGTAGCAGACGACACTCGACCACCCGACGGACAGAGCAGGCCATTTGTGTCTTGCCTGGATGCACACTGGATATGGACCAGGCCGAGCTATCCGTAAGTTACACAGCACAGCCTGAAGCTTTATTCGATATCGGAAGGGTGAGGAAGGAGGGGTTATTTGTCGTTTTGTGTTTGTTGTTATATCTTTTCATCTGGAGTGTCCTACAGCAAACAATTTTCTCCATACGAAGGGCAGCTACTAAAAATCAGCTTGACCCATGGCGACCTTGTATCTTTTGGCATCTATGTAAACAGTCGATTCTCTCTCTCTCTCTCTCTCTCTCTCTCTCTCTCTCTCTCTCTCTCTCTCTCTCTCTCTCTCTCTCTCTCTCTCTCACTCATCCAATTTACTGTGTTGGTTGTTGATTGATTGATTGTACATTGCTTAACGTCCCGGCAGCAACAAGACTTTCTCAGGACGTGCCTGCACTGCTTGTGAAAAAAAAAAAAAAAAAACTAAACAGAACATTGAATGTATGTCGCCAGCCAGTCCAATACATTAAATAAACCTAACACATGGGGCCTAAATAAAGCCAATACCATTTAGCAACACACATCCAATATCAAGAGCTACAGGCAGTGCAGACAGTAGGGAGAGTTTTAAAAAGGCAAATACAGGTGAATGGACCAAGGGTAGACAGAAACACATGCCCCAGAATAGAGAGGAAAACCCACCCTGTGGGGCTGACCAGGGTGACCCTGGGAACTAAAAAGTACCTAACCCCACCCAAGTTTCCCAGGGCAGACCCGGGTGGGGTTGTGTTGGTTGTACATCACAATGCTTTATTTATTTATATTAGCCTATATTGGACTGGAGGTACGTGTTGAAAAAATTCGTTCACAACTACTAAGTGTCAGGAGTCATACTTACAGCATGTACAGCCGTGCATTCTGCCATCATAGTCCCCAGCGCGTAAAATCCGTGGCTGTCGGTCAGTTTCAAAGTGTCACAGAATCGTCTGCTGTTGTCCGATCTGCTAATCGCGATGATTTCCGTGCAACAGGAAGTGGTCTGTCGTTTTCCGAGAGTTTTGCAAGCTCGGGATACGCAGTTGCCAACTCCGTCAACTGAGTTACAAACCGATTTGACCCACTTAGGGGCAGGGCCCAAGCTGGGTCCTGTAGTCTTTTTAAAACACGCGCTGGGCGGGTTTTTACTCATTGCACCTCAGCTTTAAAGCTGAGAAACAGTCAAAAAACTCCGCCCCGCACGTGTTTTAAAAAAACTTTACAGGACCCAGCAAGGGCCCTGTCGTGAACGAGCGTCTACCCTTGCCCCTAAGTCGGCAAACCGGTTTGCAACTCAGTTGACTGAGTCAGTTTTCAACTGCGTTTGTCGTACTGGCAAAACTCCCGTGAAAAAGACAGGCCACTTCCTGTATGCAGCGAGCTGAGTGGGCACCGCGATCACTGATGTAAATCAGCGATATTACCACTGATAGCAACAGTAGCAGACGACACCACCCAACAGACTGACGAGCTGGCCATTGTTTTCATTTTACGTCAGTCTTGCCCCTGAGGGTGACCCAAACTGAAGTATGGACCAGGACGAGCTATCCGTAAGTTACACAGTACAGCCTGTATCTTTATTTGATAGAGGAAGGGGGAGAAAGGAGGGGTTATTTCATCTGGAGTGACCTACAGCGAATATTTCCCCTACTAAGGGCAGCTATTATAATCAGCGTGACCCAAGGCGACCTAAGATTGATCTCCCTTGTATCTTTTGACAACTAGTAAACAGTCGATTGTCTCTCTCACTTCTGGGTGAGTAAATGTGCTGCATTACTGTGTTGGCTGTACAATGCTTCTTCATTTATTCATTGTAGCATACCGATATTACACTTTGTGGCATCAACGAAGGTTATAATAATAATGATTATAAATCCTAAAAGGCTCTGGGCGTGCAGCAATTGGTCATTGCGTTCTTGTTGTGTCCCCCTTGTTTTTTTGTTTATGTTTTCGTTTTGGTCCATTGTTTTGTTTTTTGTTTGTTTCATTTTTTTATTATTATTTATTTATTTATTTATTTATTTATTTATTTTGGGGGGTGGGGGTCAATACATGTCTCCGAAGCACTTTTAGTGCTAATGGATATCCGGAATGTAATGAACTGTACATGTGAGTTACCAAAAGGGAGCACTGTATAAATACTGTAATACTGATTTCTGTCACACATGTGCAGGATGCTGAATTTTATCAGCTTATGACGGAGGATGAGTCACAAAATGAAGACCAAAAACCAGACTCCCAAGAGGATGAATTGCTGGATGAAATGGACGCACAAACTTTGGCTGAGCTGGAACAGGAACAGTATGTATTGTAACATATATTCAGGCAAGTGTGTGCGTGTGTGTGTGATATATATATATATATATATATATATATATATATATATATATATATATATATATATATATATATATATATATATATATATATATATATATATATATATATAGAGAGAGAGAGAGAGAGAGAGAGAGAGAGAGAGAGAGAGAGAGACACAGACAGACAGACAGAGAGACACAGACAGACAGACAGACAGACAGACAGAGTGAACTTGTTGTGAATGGGGGTGGAGGGTGGCATGTAGTGTGAAAGTATGATGGAGAGATTGTGGCACTGCAATGCAGTCAATGTACATGTGCCTGTTATTGTAGTGTGTATGTTATTGGTCCTGTGAATGACCACATTCACTTCATTATGTTGCATTCTTGCATTCATACAGTATTTGCCAAGGTGTTTACCTTGCTTATGATTTCAGAGTACAGGAAGCAAATCTGTTGTGTAGGACATGGCTGGAGAAAGCATTGGCTCAACGGCGCTTTGTCATCGACTATGATACATGTGTGGAAACTGTGAAACGCCTAAAATGTACTGTGTTTGACTGCCACGGATGCTGAGAGGAGGAGACAGTACAGCCTGCCCCACAGCAGCCCATGGCAGGGATCATGTTCCAGTTTCACTGTACTGTAAGAAATAATATTTACATCTTTCCTCTCAAGCCACACTATACTACCTCAACATGTATTTTGTACTTCTGAATGATCATGTAATGAGGGTTGGATTCTTCCATTACTGTGAAATGAATGAAAGTGTCCAAACATGTTTACTGACTGTTCTCATGGAGTGTTTGCACATTTGTCTGGCACTAAATTCTGATTGTTTCTAAACAGAATGGCCACATCCAGTACTGGAGCACGACAAAAAAATATGGAGGCAGAAGTCTAATGGGGCAGCTATGGGTCCTCATCATTCTGTTCAGTGGCCTCACTTACAGTCAGGTAGTGTGAGCATATTGCCCAACAGTTAGTAGTTTTATTGGCATTGTCTAATAATTGTACTTGATAGTCAAAGCTGTACATAATTATATGTTGGCCTATAAAGTCAACCTAGTTTGAATTCCATTTGAGTAGGTAATGTACATTTTGGGGCCAGTTGGATTCTTTAGGGTCAGATGTATCAACACAACTATGTGCTTCCAATTTAGGCTGAAACTGTAAATGAAACTGTGTGGCAACTTGTTCACTGTTCTAGGTTGCACGAGCTGCAAGATTTGCACACCTTGCCATTCCCTCAGCCTCCAGCTTTTACCAGCTACAGAAAATCTTCTGTCTGCCACTGAGAGAATACTATGAAAAAGCGATGGAAAAATTCCGGGCCATATCACCAGGACGGGTGGTGGCAGTTGATACCCGATTTGATTCCCCCGGTAATATTTTATGCGTATCTGTCAGGTTAGCATACTGTACAGGTTAGTGTGATAAGCAAAAGTTACTGATTTTTTGTTGACAGTCCCAGTGCATTGGTGAAAATATGTGTGTGCTCTCTGAAATGCTTACCCCTCAATTAATGTTTTCTCTAAATGTTTGTGTAGGCCACTGTGCCTCCAAATCGACCACTGCATTCATGGACGTAGAAAGTGGACTCATCATCCATTGCGAATTTGGTGATCACCGAGCAACACAGGTGAGACAAACAGTTATTTGAAACAGTAATATTGTTTTGATAGTAATAAGAGTAAAACACACCAAGCATAATGTGTGATTATGTGGGGCCAGATTGATAGGAGAGAGGTATGTAGACAGTAAAATATGAAAATGTTTTCCACTGTGCATTGTCTACATAGTACCCTAGATTTACTTCTCTCAATGACTGGCAAGATGGTGATGTGGACACACTGACAATTCTTGTGAATTGTGATCTCTTCCTATTTGGGTTCACAGCGCCAGGCAGCCAAGATGGAAAAGCTGAACGTTGCTTTGGGCTTGCATCACGTCACATTCTTTTACCCACAATGTGCCGAAATAGTGTCTGATGCAAGCTCAACCATCAGGTCACTTCTGGGCGAGTAAATCAAGAGGCTGACAACAATAATAATAATGAGAAGAAAATCATTAATGAATATGGAGACAGAACATAGATACCATACCAGGCCATTTGCAGTTCAGAGTAGTAAAGTGAAGGACAATCAGAGTGAATGAAACTGACTGTTGCAAGTTACTGATTATGCGACATGTTACAATGTGCACTGCACATGGACCTAGTGCACATGATGCAAATGAAGTTTTGTGCGTAAATTATAATTCCACTGTCATATATATAGTGCAGATAATTTCACTGCTGTAGTTTTCAGGGGACTTTCATTACAGCCATTGGTTTGGCAAGTGATTTTAGGTACTATGTAATTGTAAACATGTATCCTGTGTTTTCAGAAGGAGAAGAGTACGCAACTGTTCGGCATTCATTGGACGTGTGGCATAAATCCAAACACCTTGCCAAAAGGTTAGTGCCCCTCAGTAAACCATCTGCAGATGGCCTTAGGAGTGTATAACATATACTATAATATCAACATATTTTTTGGTACTATCAAATATGCTGTACAAAGGAGGGAAACATATTCCATCACTTCAATGTGTACTTCTCATTCGTCTGGTAATTATGCATTCAATTTGCTTACCAGTAATGGAGAGTGATCCTTCACCATATTCATTGAATCTTGAGACACATTGGACTAAAGGGCAGTTGAGTGTTGTATTGCAGCCTGCTGGACCTGGCAAAGGGCTCCCTTGGGACTTTAAAAAAATTTGTGAAGCCAATTGTGAAGCACTTCTGGTTTTGCTGCCGCACTTCACATGGAGACCTCTATCGCTTCCACATGAAGTGGGAAAGTTTTCTGTGGCATGTTCAGGGGACACACCAGTGGCCGGGAGGGGCATGTGAGCATGATGAAGGTGTCAATTCAACTCTGCCACAATTAACACCTGACATGCCAGCTTTCCAGGCTCTTAGGTAACACTATTTCCCATGTGTTGCTGCTGTTGAGTTACATGTGCAACTGCACTTTCACTGTTGCAATTTACTGTCCAGGACAAGTTGATGTGAAAAACAATTGAGTGAAAAAGGTTTTGGACCAGTCACACATATCAATGCTTTGGCATTTGCGATGCTGACTGCCTTTGAAGTACACTACAAGTTAGTTTGACCACAGTGGACACTAGCTGAAGACCCCATAGTCAGCAAGTGAGAAAATGGTACTACATAAATATTTGAGTAAACCTTGCAGAAGGAGCGTGTAGTATGCTTCACTGCACTGCATTATAATAACATAATACACACACACTTCAGCAATACAATTGTATCACAATTGCATTGCTCTCTTCTGCCTTTTTGCAGGAAATTCTTCTCTAACCCAATGCTGCTCAGCTCCTTCGTGTACTACACGCATGGGCGCGAAACCTCACAGCTGGAAAACTTCTTCTCCCACAGTCTGCTCCTCTATTGCCCTAAACGGTAAATACTACCTGTCTCACCAAGTTCCAGTAGTTTGGATGTGAATGAAATGTTCTGAAACACTTTTTTTTTTTTACTATGTGCAGTTATTTTCTCACTAGGCTTTCTTTAAATTCCCTGTTGGTAATCATTTCTTTGTTTTATTTGCTTGTATTCATTTGTTGGAGTTTCATATCAATGGAGAGGAAGAATTAGAGCTGGGATGTGAAACTGCTATATGTTGTTCCAAAGTGATAGCCAATTCCACTAGCTGAAACCAAATTTACAGTGCTGTACATGAAACTATACTATTGTTCTGTTTACCAGGTTGGCTTTCTCGTTTGACATCTATATGGCACGCAACCAGCTTGCTGTAATAGATTTTAATCATCACAAAAACAGACCAGTTAGAACAGGTGCCAATGATGCCCCATACCTCCAGTGTCAGTTATCACGGCGTACCAAAGAATGGGTAGCCTTTCAGGATCTTGTTCAGAAGGATTACAGCTACATGCCTGGTATGAACTCTGTCGACCTGTCGGGTTGTCAGCACTCTTTCACACAGACACACACACACACAGACACACACACACACACACACAAACACACACTGGTGTTTTGGGTACATATGAGCCTCCAGTGTTTGCGCGTGTGTGTGTGTTTCTGTGTTGAAAATCCGAAAAGAAACATGCTTAGAATAGACATTCACAAAACAATTTATTCAATCCTTTTATGTGGACCACAATAAAAGTTGCTGGGCATAGGCTTTTCTATATGTGGTTCTTTCCTTAGAATTTGATCACCAGTTTACATTTTTCAACTCTATTTCGTGTGTCCGTCTATGTTAGTCTCTCTGTGTATTTGGGTTTCAGAGCTTTTGCACTTGTGCATAGACCATGCATATGGACTCAGATTTGATGAGGGCATGAACAGCACCAAGTCTGACTACCTGGACATGGTGGGTGCACAACAGAGGGTCAATCCAGGTGCCTGGAAAGTCTTCATGAAACAGAAGCGACGAGGAGAAATGAAAGGTAGAAATATAATGTTCACCACCAATGTGAAAACATCCGGACACTTATTCAATACAGAACACACCGAAAATCCAGTGTGGCTTGAACAGCATTCAGAAACATAAATTGCTTGGTGATTTTCACTGTTGTATTCTTTAAGACTGTTTACACTTGTTCTCATTTGCTGAATTCTATCCACCTTCTTTCTCCTCAAGGCAGGTGCAGGCTGCATATCACGTTACCATGCCAACTTGTGAGAAATATATTCTCAACTTATCACATTTATCACATTTTCAAATGACAATGTACTTGCTGAGAAAAAACATTGTATCCCCAATATGTCATTGGCCAGTCATATTTCTTTGTGTGAATAAACCCTAATCTCCATTGATTCAAACTGTCAGGCACTGAAATGCTGTGAAATAAGCAATATAGCTTCTTTATTTTGTGCTTGGATGATGTCATGGGGCAAACAACTGTATGCAGGAGTTATGTAATCTCACTGGTATCAATGGCTCACCAAAAATAATCAAAAAAGGCATTCAGTTGGATAACGTCATGCACCAGACATACGAAGCACAGACGCCATCTTTGTAATCTACATCAGCATAATTGAAAACGATGCAACCACAAAAAGCCCGCTAAATAAAACATGAGAGGTTTTCGGCAACAAAATACCTATGTGCATGTGTTGCGTACGACCTGTGGTGCCAGTTTCATACAAAGAAATAAATCCACATGTGTTACATTTGATAATACCTTTTGGAGAATTTCCAAGTGTATGGCTAGTTGGTTGACAGTCAAAAACATTGAGATTTGTGTCCCTGAATTTCTAGGTCAAACGTACTAAGCATGGGTTCTTTGATGTGGGTACTTGATGCTTACACATTCTTTTGGTTGTACTTTTTTGTATTCATTATATTACGAGTTAGACTTTGCCATTGTTTCTTGTCATCTAGAGGGTCCACAGGGAGTGCAGTGTCAGAGGTACCTCTGACACTGACCTCCTTGATTGGATCCTCGAGACAACAAAAAACAATGACAAAGCCTAATTTAGCCGACAACTGATATCACACTCTGAGGAAAATAATGCAGTTGTAAGAAAGTTCAGTAACAGCTATGGCAGGCCATACTAATCTTGCAATCATTATATAATGAACGTTCTAAGAGGACTGATAGCCGGTGTATGTGCCATCCTCACTTGGAAATCTCCAACGTATTTTCGCCCGCACACATGAAGGCGGGCATTTTCGTACCCCAGGCCCCATGACACCCTCCATCCACAAAATAAAAAAACGATAAGCTTGACTGCGGAATTTACTATTTGAGTATTCAGCAGACACTCCACCAAATCTGTATGCATAGTTGGCTACACCAGCAATTTCAACAACACTTCGAGTCAAACACAACTCACTAAATGTAGGTTCGTTTGTGACACAGTGTTGCCACTGACAGCATATTCGGTGCCTCTGTACTGCCTCAAATACACAGTGGCCACATTCACACCAACCTGGTACTGGCTCGGTCTGCTCGGGTCCAATGCTGTTGGTGATAAATGGCATCATGTGCGGCTGTGTTTGAAGGATGTTTCTCAGACGTTGTCTCAACTCCTCCTCTCCCATGTTGTTCAACAGGTTCTGATAAATAAATACAACAGCACAATTTTATATAATTATATATTTACTTTTTCAGCTGGTAAACAATACAGTGGTCTGTTAATATGGCCAACCTAACAATTCACACAAATATACACAATGCTGAAAACACAATGTTAGAATGAGTGTCCTACAATTGACACACAAATATTTATGCACAATCAACAAAGGGGACAGGGATTCAATTTGGGAAAATGATAAATGTTCATGGAATCGAAATGCCGAGCACTAATTTATATCTTGAAACCAATGCTCATTGGAAAAGACAAAAGGTAAAGATGGTCATCCATCAGAAAGATATTCAAACTTACAAGTCAAAAATGGTGTGACTCCCCCTCCCCCCTCCAATAATGGGATGCCATGGGCCACTATATTTTGGGAAGGCGGTAATCATTACTTTGGGAAGACCCATTGACAGCGGTTCTCTTTGATAGACAATAATTATGTACTAACCTCTGCAGCTCGAAAATCATCTGCTGTTTTGCTTCTGTCTGCAGCAGACTCTACCTCCAGCAAGAGGTTCGCACCTGATGTGTCCCGATGGGAACCAGCTCCAAACCTGCCCTGAGATGCTTTGCCACTGGACTGGGACGGACGTGAGGTGGAAGCCTGAGGTGCTCCTTTGTTTGCCTGCTCCTCATTGGACTCTACACGGTCATCCTGTACAAATTAAAAACATTCGTGACATGACACATGGCACAGTTGATTCTGCTTTGTGTGTAATAAGCTGAATATTTGCACTTACATACCATGAGGTGTTTGTTATGAGTGGGACAGAAAATATACTTTACTACATACAGATGGACATAAATTGAATATGCCCCCATGTGTTATGCCTGAGGTCCTCCTGACTTACTGATGTTATATATCTATCACATTGATGTTTTGTGTTTGATGATTGTTGGTTTTGGGGTGTTTTGGTTTTATTCTGTTTTGTTTGGGGTGAGGGTTGAGGGGGGGGGGGGGGGGATGAGTAACTTTGGTCTGTGCAGCTTTGGATGTCACTAATGTCCAAACTGTAGTTTAATTCTCAGTTGTATATATTGCATGTGAAGCACAAAGTATGTGTATTAAATGTTCAAACATATGAAAAATAATTAAAGAAGTCTTGTTCATTTCTTGTTTGTTGTTTCGTCTAGAATATGTGTATAATCAGTTATTGGTGCTTTTCAGGCCATATTTAAATTGTTTACATATACAGGTAGTACAGTTCCAATATAAGGTATTGCCAGAGCACCAACCTGAGGAGGGCATGTGCAAAGTTTATCAGAAGCAAAGTAATTTACATTGAGTACTGTCAGGTTGTCCAACAAAGTGTTATTGCATGCATATTTTGTAACATGCAGGTTTGATATATACAGGAATTTTAGTGTTTGTAACAGATTCAGGATCAGAGGAGTAATTATTTTGAATGTACACAAGAATCGAGCTTGGCAGTTGCATTCACATAAGTGTTTTTACTAATGCTTTAATTGCAACAGACAAACAAACTATAGGACCAAAAAGACCAAATGGCAACAACATAAACAACACACTTCACTTACCAATCCAGTGTTTTTACACAGGCCCAGGTGTGCAGGCAGACAGTCTGTGCATTGTGTTTTGCGCTGCTTGCAGGCACAACACTGAGAACAGGTTGACCTTTTCTGGCATGGGCAACATTTGGACCCCTGATGGAAAAATAAAATAAACACAAAGTAACATGATGCTACCAAGGTACGCAAGATGCGAGGCAATACAAAAGAATTGTGTACACATGTAATACACGTGACTTGCAATGCATCATCCGATCAGATAACATCACAAGTCCCACAAGTAATATGTACTCTATTTCACTAATGTTGTCAGAGAAAAAAGCACTAACAAGCGCGAGAGAAAACACGCACAGGCTACTACATAATACAAAGCAAATACACACAATGGACAGGGAAGGAGAAGAAAACGGCTGGTAAAACCAAATTGGGTGAACTATGCAATGCCACTTATCTGATAGCCCATTTTAGTATACGAGATCAGCCGATATGAAACAGCCCCCGTGTCTTCCGTAAGAAGCAGCTGCAGTTCCTTGTTCTGTTCAGACTAATTACTTGCAGCGTAAGAATTTATTCTGTACGAATATGGTCGCGTGAATTTGCCCCATCGAAAGGAGTGCGTAGATTTGACCGCCATCTTGCATATCCAAGGTAACCATTTACTCCGAGTGGCTCCCCCTGAATTTTCCCATAAAGCCTCTGTGGCGATGGCGACTGCTCACGTTTTCGTGTGTATTGTAACTGCAGTAAAACTGTACGCCTCCACTATGTGTACAATATCATGGACTGGATTTACGTGTGGAAAAGATTCGTTCACAACTACAAAGTGTCAGGTGTCATACTTACAGTTTGTACTGCCGTACATTCTGCCATCATCCCCAGCGCGTAAAAACTCCGTGGCAGCCGGTCAGTTTCGAAAGTGTCAAAGCATCAATCGTCTGCTGTTGTCCGATCTGCTAATGAACAGGATTTCCGTGCAACAGGAAGTGGCCTGTCTTTTCCCGGGGGTTTTGCCTGCTCTGCGTACACAGTTGCAAACACCGTCAACTGAGTTTCTAACCGATTTGACCCACTTAGAGGCACGGTAGCCTGCGGCTGGCACAGGGCCCAAGCTGGGTCCTGTAAAGTCTTTTTAAAACACGCGCTGGGCGGGTTTTTCTCATTGCACCTCAGCTTTAACGCCGAGCAGGCAACCAAGGCCATCTCACGGCGGCCCCTGGTTAGGACTGCAATTTGTTGTCTGTCGATGACTGAATAGTGACTAAAGTGGAGTTTGGAGTCAACGTTTCTTTTTTGTATTTACTCACAAACCAGATAGGTGAGGCTAGCGCTGGCAGAATTGTACAACAAACCAAGGGGAATTACTCAGCGCTGGACAACAGTTAGATCCCCTGCCCCCGCCTATCAGGCACCCAATCGCCAGCCCACAGAGAAATACGCAGGTATAGAATAAGACGATCATTTGCATCTTAATAAGATGCATCAGGTCTCTTATATAACCCATGTCTTTCTCCGGAACTTAGGAAGTAGGCAGTGGAAACATACATACACAAACACGAAGGTGCATTACTATATGTGGTCGGGTAAATATCCTGTATTCCCACAGTAGATGCACAGAACATTACACAACAATGTAACGATACAAATTTGCCTCGAGTTATACTACCCCACCCGGGTCTGCCCTGGGGGACTTGGGTGGGGTTAGGTATTTTTTAGTTCCCAGGGTCACCCTGGTCAGCCCCACAGGGTGGGTTTTTCTCTTTTCTGGGGCATGTGTTTCTGTCTACCCTTTGTCCATTCACCTGTATTTGCCTTTTTAAAACTCTCCCTATTGTCTGCACTGCCTGTAGCTCTTGATATTGGATGTGTGTTGCTAAATGGTCTTAGCTTTATTTAGGTCCCATGTGTTAGGTTTATTTAATGTATTTGACCGGCTGGCGACATACATTCAATGTTCTGTTTATTATTTTTTTTTTTTTCACAAGCAGTGCAGGCACGTCCTGAGAAAGCCTTGTTGCTGTCGGGACGTTAAGCAATGTACAATCAATCGAGTTATACTAAGATACTCACAAACCAGATAGGTGAGGCTAGCGCTGGCAGAATTGTACAACAAACCAAGGGGAATTACTCAGCGCTGGACAACAGTTAGATCCCCTGCCCCCGCCTATTTTTTTGTATTTGATTGTATTTTATTGTATTTTGTAGCTGTTGTGTTTTGTCACAAACGATTGAACAAAAGAGATGAATGCTGATTAACCCGTTCACTGTCAATGAAAGCTGAACACGGTCCTCTGTCAGCATGTTCCTTGGGTGGCTGGGGCTCCTTGGCGTTGACTTAACTTATTCTACCCCATCACCGAAATCCCCAAATTTTGCCCTTGTTTTCTGAAGACTGCAGTGCAGTGCACGACACTGATCGTCCATGATAGCTCAAGGGTGATGCCAGAATAGCTTGGCGCCCATAGGCGCCAAGCTATTCTGGCATTACCCTTGAACTAACTTGGTCGATCCTTTTCTTGCTGTGGTGTGTCTGGGGTAGAATGAGTTAACTAACAAAAGATTTCAGTAACACTGTCTGCGTCCACTGGCTGTGAATGGGTTAACAATATACAGCGTAAACAAAACCGCGTTTCTCGACTCTAACCTGAGCGCAGGCGCACGACGGTGACTAGCCTCCCCCTCCCATTACAACACGCCCACTCCCCCGCCCCCCCCCCCCCCCCCCCCCCCCCATCGTCTCCCTCCCTATGGTGTTGGTGCATCATACCTTGTGCTCTGAAGAAAACATGTGGGGCATATTTAAATGAATTTAAAGATTAAATGACTAAAGATAAATTATCAGATATATTTCTCGCATTCAGAAAGAAATAATGTTTCCCTAAAGGCGGTTTATGTGTTGCCACAGATACACTCATTTCTTTTATTAGCATGTTATTACAATGATAAAAACCTGAAAGGTCTCCTGGGGGGTTTACATTTCCCGTTTGCGCACCGCTAAAGATTTTAATCTGAAAATCGCAACAAAAAAAATCTACCGACGTATTCCCTTTCGCTTTTCATCACGTTGTGTTTCAGTCGACATTGTCGGTGTAGTTACTCTGTAACAAGCTTTGCAGCCATTAAAAAACAGGCACGCACGAAAACATTAACGCTTTCGAGAAGTGCCGCATTCGGATACGCGGCTTTTTTGCCGCGTATCCGGATGCGGCACGTCTCGAATGAGTTGGTCCCTTTTGTGCATGCAGACACCATACCAATATCTGGCAAAAGGCAATATGTCCAGTGTTTAGAATGGCGAGATTTTCATTGTTATACGATGCAAATCTCGCTTTTCTAAAATATAGTGTTGTTCCTTTTGCCGAAAAAAGGAAGCAGTGGTGCTGTTTACACAACCGGTGGTTGCATGCAAAAGAGGGGTAACCCATTTAACTCCAAGGTCGCATTTTCCAAAGTTTGGAGGTGTCATCCAAAGAATGTGCTCCTCAGTGATGGCGCCAAGCTAATCTGGCACTACCCTTGAATCACCACAGTCGATGCTGTAGTGCGTCGGGACTGAATGGGCTAACCACCATAGAATGAAAACCCGCTGACCTCTTCCGTCTGAGACAGAGGGGGTGTAAAAGCCGTATGTTTACAAAAGCCACTGTAGGCCTTTTTAAAGAAAATTGAACTAGGCCCAACTGCAAGAGACATAGAGATCCTCATGAGCCCCCGCTGTCGCGGGGGCTCATAAGGATCTATGTCTCTTGCTGAAACTCCTTTCTATGCGTGTTGCTCGGATGGCTGGGGCTCTTCGGCGTTAGACGGTTAGTCGCTTTGAGCATACCTCGCTTTCCGAAATTCCACTGGCATTTTTATTATGTAATGTTCTCAGGCTAAAAAAAAGGGGGAAAAAAGGTGACTGCCAAGCGTGCCAAATGAAGAAAAAATCCCAACGAAGAAATAAACGCGCTTGGAAAAGACAGTTACAGGACAAAATTTATGAATATTTTCATTTTTCAAAATAGACAACAAACAAGTACACAATTCCCTACTTATCTTGTCAGTGTGAAAAATATACTTTGCAGCCGAAGGATATGACACAGGCGGCACAGAGAAAGGTTGACAAGACAGTGACAAATTAAAAAAAAACAAAACGTGTGACTTCTAACGCTTATATTCCAGGCTTGTCATTATTTAAACAATCGGGAGTTTGTCCATTTTTTTTTTATTTTTAGAAAATCGAGCTTTCATTGTTAATCAATGAAAATCTCACTTTTCTCAAACTGGTTTGTGCCAAATAGAGGCAGACAATGTACGACGTAGTCAACGCATTTGTAAGGGAGAGAATTGCGCATCTTAGACCAATGATCGTATATCTAGTTGGCATAAACAGACCCAAAACAAAGATGGGATGAACCATAACCCACAAAGTCCCTTCTATATGAGAGCTTTTCTCGCTGTCAATGGTCCCTACCTTTTGTCTTTGACCTGATTCTGATGTTGAATTATCTCCTATTGAAAAAAGTCTCGCAGATCTACCAGTGCGTCAGTGAGTTCTATGGGGCGCAGGACATACGCCTCATTGATTTGTCAAACGTCATTTGTCATGACGTAAGTTTTAGTTTTTACGTAATTTTATATTTTACGTGATATGAATTTGACTTTCCCTTCATAGGCTTGAGAAAATGGTGACAAAACTAGAACTTCAGGGGTACAATTTCAGTCTTGCTATAATTTGTGTGAAAGCAGGCTGACCGGCTTTACCTAGCTACAAGATATACTAAGTACACGGGTCACCTGCATGCTCTTCTGAAAGCGCGTTGATGTGTGTGTGCGTAGTGCATTCGCGCGCGCTCCAAACATCTCCAAGAGGCATAGATCCTCATGCGCCCTCCAGGCGCATGAGGATCTATTCCTCCTGGAGATGCGTGCATGTTTGTGCGAGAGACAGAGAAAGCCGCGCGCGAGAGAGAATGACGTCATGTTTAGAGTATTATGTCAGTGTCTGCGTGGTGACGGAGTTGCCTCTTTTACGTCACCGCCACTGTCGGACTTTCTCTAGAAGTAAAGTTTTTAATGTTTTAATTCTTTTTCTGAAAAGAATTAATTTTTACTAAGAAGCTGAAAGGATACAAAGCTGGCTAACAAACGCTTCTAATGTCTTTCTCCAAGCTAGCTATAAAAGGTTCAAGTAAATATGACAAAAATTACGGTCTCTAATCTGGGTCAACCGACTTCCTATAAACGTTTATTTATGTCTTTAATGAGAGATTCAATTACAATATGCTTGGACGCTCTCTTAGCCACCTACTTACGAAAGTATTTCGCCAAGTTTCAAGCTTGTGTGTACAGAAATTTCGGAGATTCTCTTGTTTACATACATACGCACACACATACGCAAATACATACATACGCACACACGGCTCTTCGCGTCAAATGTACGTTCAGCAGCGAGGTTAGCGTAACTAGACATGACGAAATTTTATCTTGTTACTTCGATTGTTAGAGGTTTAGTTGACATCATAGACATGCTATTAAATTCGCCCCACTGCGACCCGTCCTAAAAAGTCCCTTCTATAAATAGAAGGGACTTAGAAACTGAGCGTAAAGCGGTCGGTGGGCTGTACATTGATTAACTCCTTTACTGCCAGTGATCACGAACTGCGCGTCTGACACGATTGCACACTGACCGACATTCTCGTGAGGAACGCAGATGTAAACATGACCAAATAAGCATAAAGAACACATGACTAACAAGAGACAAATCCTCATGAGCCCCCCGCGACTGCGGGGGTTCATGAGGATTTGTGTCTCTTGCAGATGCGTGGTCCGGCTAGCAACAAGACTTTCTCAGGACGCGCCTTGGCTGCATGTAGGACACAAACCCACAGAATATCAAACCGCATGTCGCCAGTCGGTCAATAATGTTAACTAAACCTAAGACACCGCCTACTAATGACGTTGTACCTTCGTGCTAAAAACACTGCAGTTACAAAACATATACAGAGAACTGATATTTTTTAAAAAACACATTAATAGCAAACACACAGCGTATCATATTTTATTGCAGCAAACCATTTACAACACACGTCAAGGTCAAGTATCAAAGGACTACATGCAGTGAAGGAAGTTGGAAGAATCATTTTTAGAAAAGGCCGCAAAATGCAGGCGAATGAACGAAAGAGAGACAGAAAAGTTAGCCCAAGATAAAAGAGAAAAATCCACCCTGTGGCTGACCAGGGTTACTCTGGGAACGATAGAAAAGTGAATGGAGCTTATAGTGGGGAGGGGGGGGGGGAGGTGGATACTAAGTAAGTGACTTGAAGCATTATTTGTGGACACCCCCCCCCCCTCCTCCCTCCCCGAAAGTGATTGGAAGTTGGGTTTCCCTTGAACTAAGTCAAGGCGACACTTTCGCAGCTATTGATGCGGTGCGCCTTGAACGAGTTGAGTTTCTTCTGACGAGTCTGGAAATCAGACGTAAACTGTTTGTCAGCCAATGCCTGTAGCGCCAGGTATGGACAGTAGTCCATCGTCGATTGCCTGTAAAAGAATTACGTACATCTTCGCAATGCAAATAATGCAAATATCTTTCCCCACAATGCCCATCCTCTAGCTTAATACCTGTTTACACCCTCCAATCCCAGTTTTGTAACGTGAGGAACAAAATATCTTCCGCTTCAGTATCGAGACAATATAGGCCCCTACATATACTGTGGTATCCCTGAGGAATAGTGCGTGTGAATAGGGGCTAAATAGGTGGGCTGGTCTGTGATTTTGAGCCTTTTGACTTGAAGTTGTAAGGTACAAAATCACGGGCCAGCACACACTTCTGTGCTCTTGGGAACGTCGGCATGTTTTTGTTGTCCCCTTAACTCATTCTACCCCAACACCGAAATCCCCAAATGTTGCCGTTGTCCTCTGAAGACTGCATGGCAGTGCGGGACACAGATCGACCATGATAGTTCAAGGGTGATGCCAGAATAGCTTGGCGCCAGGCGCCAAGCTATTCTGGCATCACCCTTGAACTATCATGGTCGATCCTTATCTTGCTGCTGTGTGTCTGGGGTAGAATGAGTTAAATAACCTGTTCCCTACCAGTGATCAAGAATTGCGCGTTTGAGCCGACTACACACTGACCGTTATGCGGTTGGAGAACACAGATGTACATTTGACCCCAAAAAAAACATTTATTTTTGGTCACATGTACACCTGTGTTTTCCAACCGAATTTAGGTCAGTGTCAGACTCGCAATTCCTGGTCACTGGCAGTGAAGGACATAGGACTAACAACATAAGATTAACAAGAGACATAAATCCTCACGAGCCCCCGCGACAGCGGGGGCTCATGAGGGTTTATGTCTCTTGCAGTTGGGTAGCGGTTTTTTTTTTTGTTTTGTTTTTTTGCCCCGGCAGTTAACGGGTTAACGAGGTGTGGTTGCATGGCGGCTG
>BTPG01000002.1:265147183-265152183 GCA_036245525.1 Semisulcospira habei | reverse complement strand
TAAATGCCAATGAGCACCGTGCACACATTATGTCTTTTAACTCTCAAAATCCCAGAACTAAATGACTTCCATTCTGTCGAATGGAGGTCATTAAGTTCTGGGAGTTTAAGAGTTAATTCATTCAGCCCTGACGCACTACAGCAGGAGATCGGTCGACCATGATAATTCAAGGGTATGCCAGATTAGCTTGGCGCCTGTCGGCGCCAAGCTAATCTGGCACTGCCCTTGAAATATCATGGTCGATCCATCTCCTGCAACTGGTGCATAGTCATTAGATGGCGCCTCCAAAATTTGGGAAATACGGCCGTCGGGCTGAATGAGTTAATAGCATGACCAATCTCATTCACATAATTTATTATTCGCACTTCTGGCGGACGGAGGTCATTGATGTGTCTAAAAGTGCTGGGCTGATTGGAAAGATCTACGTAAAAGACCCTAGAAGACCCAGGCTTTGGCGACGATAAATACAACTACATACAATCTCCGGGACTTTATCCGTAAGAGAGACCATGCTTAGTACACAGGGCTCTGCTGTTCTTTAGCAAAAGCCTATGTGTATTTTTCTGAGAAAAGCGAGATTTTCCTTACATAACAATGAAAATCTCGATTTTCTAAAAATTGGAATGCTGTCTTTTATTTTACGTCGCAAGAGACATAGATTCTCCTGAGCCTCTGCGGCTGCAGGGGCTCATGAGAATCTATGCCTCTTGCTTTGGGATGGAAATCGTCAGAGAAACTATACCAAATGACAATGATCTCCTCTTCACGTTACCAACACGAGACATAGATTCTCATGAGCCTCTGCGGCTGCAGAGGATCATGAGAATCTATTCTTATTGCAGATGGGAGGCTATGGATGAGGGACTGTGGCAGGGATTTCGGGATCTATGTCACTTCCGGTCGAGAAAATGGCTTCCATAAAAGAAACGGAATGGACCACATTCTCACCCTGGCGTCGTTCATCACAGAGTAAGAGAAGTTTTGAATCAGAGAGAAAACGGTGCCCAAAAGGCGCGACATTATACGTTACGATCTCTAGCTTAGTGGGAGGAGGAGGGGGGGGGGGAGAGGCGGTAATGGGGGAAGGGGTGGAGGGAGGATGGGGGGCGGGGGCATGTTGGCGGCGAGAGGGGGGGGGGGGATATTATACAAAAATGCCTCTCATCTGCGACAAAGGCAAAGAAAATATAGATCATCACCAGGGTGACCACCCAATGCGAAAAGGCCATCGGGCCGACGTTGGCCCGCCCACGTTTGTGCGCGGGTCAACGGCAGCCGACGTCGCCCCGATGGCCTTTTGCACATTAGGCAGGCACATCTTTTACGCATTCTTCACCAACATTTTCTGGTACACGATACCATAACAACCAGACCAAAACATGTCATGCAAAACGCTATGTACAATTAACAATTTACAGACCTAAAAGGTGGCTGACAAGCCGGCATGTAAAATGCAAAGAAACACGTTTAGAAAAGACATAAGATACAACACAGTATACTGATCATGTACAGTTTCGGGTTTTCAAAACAGCCATCCAGATAGAAGTACAATTATCTACTTATCTTTTTGAGACAAAAGATGCATCTAAAGTCATCTCCTTAACACCGTCACTCAAGAAAACAAGGTAAATACGATTCAGCTGCAGTCGCGGGGGCTCATGGGTATCTATGTCTCTTGCTTAGACCAATTTGTTTTAACGATTGTTGGTTTTTGGTCTTTGAGTAAACAGACATTCAGAAACAAAATATGATTTCAAAAACAAAATATGAGTCCAGCGGCAGGGAAGGGGTTAACACAAAAACGGTGTTGTGCTTGACCGTTATAGGTCTGTTTGTTTAATCGTTGGGTACCACAGAGAACAGTGCAGTATGTGTTTTCAATGCATCTCAATACAATAAACGTACGAGACACTGTTAGTAATTCAGCATTGGGATCACGGAGATGAAGACATGTTTCTAAAGTGCAAGCAACACTGTGTGACAGGACAGGGTGCACGTCGTAATTTAAATTCGCATCTCGTGTTAACCATCTCACTTCTAGTCCCACAGGACTCGTAATACAAAATCACCTGCTCATCACTGATGAGTCGCAGTACTGGTAGCTGACGTACATCGACTGTGATAGAACGGAAACCAAGCAAATCAGACATTACATTTGAGCTGTCACAGGAGTCTATCTTCGCATCTGGCACCTTCAGTGACAGAGGTCCACGTAAAGCAAATTTCCACCGACACAAATCACTTTCACAGGAGTGTCTAGAGTTTCCAGTCTGAAATGTTGGTCACGGTTTTAGTTGCTAGCCAACAACCTTCTCACAGCACCTTCACCAACAGACTGAGGAACAAAGCCAAAACGATCTTTCGACATCAAGAGGCGCAGATCCTCGTGAGCCCCTGCGACTGCAGGGGCTATGAGGATCTGCGCCTATCGTAGACGACAATACTGGACGCTGGTCGCGGGTTTGGCGTTTGCTAGGGCCGGTCTCTTCTCCATTTCCCGTAATTGCGTTCGATTGTCCCCGTGTAATCGCCACGATTGTGCGGTGTTCGTTGCTGACCAACTTTTGTGTCTAGTGTCCAGGCTGAGACGGCCGCAACAAGTTACTGACCGTACTTTGGCACTCCTTCAAGGCGCCCAGCGTCAATTGCTGCGGAAGTGTCGTAAAGGGTTGCCGGAAGCAACGCTGTACGACACTTTCGCAGCTATTGATGCGGGGCGCCTTGAAGTACCTGTAGTTAATTAAAAAAACAAAAATTCGCCCTACTCTGTTGGTTATGTATGTCAGTAGTGTACTAAACATGTAATTTGTTTCAAGGGGTTGCCTGTTAGATGCGGTTGTTTTGTTGTTTTTTGGGGACCGCAATTCTCCGAGACGATTGCCAAGTGTGTTGACCAATCTGCTGACCAACTTCAGTTTCTAGTTTCGTGTCTGAGACAAACTATTGCTGCTGTCATTTTTACATTCTATGGTCCTGACGTTTTTGTTTAGGGTGATGGTGGGTAGATGGGTGCTTCCCGTTGTCTACTGTAGCCTTGTTAGGTTTTAGGGGTTCAATCAATGAGGAAGACTGTGCGGTGTTGCTGACGAAGTTTTGTGTCTAGTTTCCAGTGTGAGTCAAACAGAACGCGCTAATTTGTTTAAGGGGGTGTTTTTCGCTGGCCTCTGTCGACGGCGTTACAGTTGTGAGGCTTGGCTTACCAACTTTTGTAGGGTTTGGGTTTATTAGTTATTTAGCCTAGAGGTGAACTCGACAAGCTACTGCCTTTAATTTTGTATTTCGGATTCTTTGGAATTTATTGTAAATTCAACATAAAAAATCCCAGGCGTCAAAGGAACATCGTTAAAAATTGGTTTAACTCATTCCGCCCCGACACACCACAGCAAGGCATGGATCGAGCATGATAGTTCAAGGGTGGTGCCAGAATAGCTTGGCGCCCGTAGGCGCCAAGCTATTCTGGCACCACCCTTGACTGAACTATCATGCTCGATCTCTCTCTAGAATTGTAATACAGTCCTTCAGAGGGCAACTTTAACATTTGGGGATTTCGGTCCTGGTGTATAATGAGTTAAGCAAGAGGCATAGATCCTCATGAGTTCACGCTGTTGCGGCGGCTCATGAGGATGTATGCCTCTTACACGTGGGTGGTGTGCACATTTTTTTTTTCCGTCAATGAGGGGACTAACTGCCAACAACTATAATTTTCCAGTGCACACAAGTCTTTTAATTTTTTTAGGCCGACATCAGCCGCCGCAGACCGTGCACGGCCGCCGGTGCGCGGGCCAGCGGTGGCCAACGTCGGCCTTAAAACCTTTTGCTCACTAGGTTCTAGCCTCTGCAATGTTCACAGCTGGAGAAAAAGCCAACCAGGTTTCAGGGGCTACCGGTAGGGACACATACCGGATACCGACCTTCGGGGTGCAGTCGTTAATTTGACCTCCCTCAGGCTTTACGCGGGCAGTGCAGCAACCCACTGCTGTCAATACCTAAAAGTAAACAAGGAACATCTGGTTGACAGGCACTGAGTCCTTGACATGGTATTTGCACGGATAAATTGATTTTTAGTGAAACAGATTTAGATTTAGGCTTTTTAATAATTCAAATTATCACGGAGTACCATCCAAACCAAACCAAACCAAAGCAGGCAAAGGCTTCACTGGCATCATTCGTGTTAGCTGGCCGTAGTTAATCTGCATATTTAACTTCATCTGGAATTAAGGCTTTTGAATATACTGCGACTTAAACTCGATTAAAAGGGAGGTTCTTTTTAGTATGAAAATTTGCCTTCTTTGAAAACAAATTTGCACAGGCTCTCTAAAACTGCATGACCGAAATAAAGAGGTTACGCAGACATAATAAGAAGCAGATGTGCTTGTTATTGATCTTATATCGCACCTTAACATAGTTGGATGGATCCCAAGAAGATGTTTGAAAAATATCCCAATGTGCACAAGGCCATCGGGCCGTCTTTTGCCGCCTTTGGTCCGCGCACGTACGACCTCGGCCCTATGACCTTGTACGCATTGTGATGTATGAAACTGACGGGATATTACACCTTCAAAGAAATAAAATGACGCAGTGCCCTTGATTCAGCGGAGATGAGAAGGCATATACCGGTTTTCATTCACAAAGAGAAAAAAAAAGAGAGAGAGAGAGAGAGAGAGAGAGAGAGAGAGAGAGAGAGAGAGAGAGAGAGAGAGAGAGAGAGAGAGAGAGAGAGAGAGAGAGAGAGAGATGAGAGATGATGATGATGATGATGATAATGAAACGTTATTTTTCAACGATAAAAAAGTTTTGACAGAAAATAAGTTGTCATTTTACAAACTTGCCGTTGCTAACATCTACAGTATAAAAAAGAGGAAACTATAAAAATATGTTTACATACAAAATGCAATAGTATCGTTATATACAGTAAAAATAGAGAGAGAGAGAGAGAGAGAGAGAGAGAGAGAGAGAGAGAGAGAGAGAGAGAGAGAGAGAGAGAGAGAGAGAGAGAGATG
>BTPG01000002.1:265112183-265139683 GCA_036245525.1 Semisulcospira habei | reverse complement strand
ATAACGGTAGAAGTTTTGACAGATACAAATACGTCATTTTTCAAACTTGCCGTTTCTAACGTTCTACAACATGAAATATAATGAAGACAAACAAAAAATATTTAACGCAAACAAAAAACATAACTAAATAAGTACAGACGCACGCAGTACAGAAAATGATACTACTAAGGTAGCAATAAACAAATACAAAAAAGGAAGTAACACTCCTCAGCACAAATTACATAGGAGAAAAATCATAGCACAGCAAAAACAAGCACAAAGTACCAAGAATCAAACATACATACACACACCTTTACAGCCGTGTAAATGCACGCACTAACATATATACATTTACATAACCTTTCATCAGAATGACAGGATAAAAATAATATATCTAAGAGAGAGAGAGAGAGAGAGAGAGAGAGAGAGAGAGAGAGAGAGAGAGAGAGAGAGAGAGAGAGAGAGAGAGAGAGAGAGAGACACACACACACACGCCCGCATGCAGGCACATACACGCACGCACACACGCACGCACGCACGCACACACACACACACACACACACACACACAGAAATAAAGTGAAATGAAATGAAACTTTATTGAAATGAAACTTTATTTCTCAACGGAAGAAGCAGTTAGCACATGTGCCATTTTTGTGCATCAGTGCACATTTGTTTAGTGCGAGGTGCTTAACCAGAGGGAGAAGTCCGATGGCCTGCAGCTTGGCATCAGTGGATAAAGACGGATCAGGGAGGAGTAGCTTAGCAGCGCGCTTGTATTACTTACTTACGCCTGTCACCCCTACCCGGGTATAGGCCGTCGACGAGAGACCTCCAGCAACTCCTGTCCTGTGCTTCTCCTTCGATTCTACTCCAGGTGGTTCCCAGTCTCTTGATGTCTGCTTGGAGGTCTCGACGCCAGGAGTTTCTCGGCCTACCTCTTTTCCTCTTTCCCTGGGGGTTCCATGACAATGCCTGCCTAGTGATACTGGAACTGTTAGTCTTTTCGTCGGCGTTTTTGTAGCTATTTAGCGCGCTTGTATAATGAGTTTAATTTCTTGAAGTGATTTTCACTGCAGCCATCCCATATTGTTGAGGCATAATCAATGTGTGGTTTAATGTAGGCATTAAAAAATAGTTTGCGCGTCTTAAGGTCAATGATCGTTTTAAGTTTTGAAAGTAGAAACAACTTTTGGGACAAATGTTTTCTCATAATATAGTGTAGGTGGTTATGCCAGCTTAGATCATCATCTATTATTACTCCAAGCAGGCGGTGTTGACTGACCTGCTCAACTGGGATGGAGTCAAAAGAAAGGTTGAGTGATGGAGGTTTGAGCTGATGTTTCTGGCGGGTTGTGATAAGCATGCCTTTGTTTTTGTGGGATTTACAAGCATGCGATTTTCATTACACCACAGAGAGACTTCATGAAGACTGTCTTGACGATTATTTGCAATTTCAGGCACAGTTTTACCAGCGGAATGTAATGTTGAGTCGTCGGCAAACATGTCACACTCAGCCTCAGTACACGTTATATGTAACGGTAGATCGTTAATGAAGATATAGAACAGTAGTGGGCCTAAAATAGACCCATGGGGCACTCCATACTCGACAAATTGTTCAGAAGAACATTTTCCATTGACATAGACTGTTTGTGTTCTTTTTGTAAGATAAGAGTTCAGAAACGAAAGAGCTGAGGGGCTCTTATTGTTGAAGTAGGTGGCAAGCTTTTTCAATAAGATGGTAGATCGATAAGATCGAACGCTTTTCTTAGATCCAAGAAGACAGCAGCAGCCATTTTATTATCATTTATGCTGTTGATCCACGAATTCACTATTCGTGCAAGTGCAGTGTGGCATGAATGCTTGGGACGAAAACTTGACTGGTAATGACATAATAGGGACCTTTCTTCAAAAAATCCCAGAAGATGTTTGTGAACATGCTTTTCCAGAGGCTTCAAGAGAACTGATAAAAGGGAAATGGGGCCAAAGTTATTAATTTCAGAGGAATCTTTTGCTTTAGGAACAGGCACTTTTTTTTTTGTTGAGATTTTTTGAAATGTGCAAGGAAGACATTTTTTGTATACATAGGTTATAAATCTATGTAAGAGGTTCCACTATGTATGGTTGCGACAGGTCAAGGATATATCCATTGATACCATCACTGCCCGAAGACGTGTTTTTTTTTTGTTGTTGTTTGTTTGTTTTTTAGGCTGGAAATGTATTTGCCTACCTCGTGTACAGCAATATCAGGGATGACGAAAATATCAACTGAGGACAATCTTTGCTTACAGAACTTTATTAGCTTCTCTGGTGTAGAATATATCGACTGATTGTCATTATGAGAACTGAGTAAGTCTTTAGGGGCTGATAGAAAGTGCTTATTAAACTCTTTAGCGGAGAGGTTTTATGGAATGGTATTGCACTGTTTACGCTTGTTGTTGGTAAGCGTATTATGTGCTGTCCAGTTAGAGGAAGGGTTTCTGTCTTCTTCTACTGTTTGTGTTACAAACGATCTCTGCGCCTCTCTAACTAAGTACTTAATTTTATTTCGCAATCTTTTAAATTCATGAAAGTTCTTCTCTTTCTTAGCCATATTTCTATCATCCATTGTTTGTTTGATTTCGTCGGTTAACCATGAGGGAGGCTGACGGGAGCGGACTTGCTTTCTTCTTACTGGCGCATGTTTGTTTAGCACCTCTATGAACAGATCAAGCAAGACAGAGACAGCCTTATCTGGGTCGGTACAATTGTACACACCATGAAAGGGTGTAAGGCTAAGATCGTGTAGAAAAGCATCTTTGTTTAGTTTTTTAAAAGACCTATAGGTAATGTACACATGCTGATCCCTCTTTTGTTTGGGCATCTTGCACGACCATGTACAGGTGATGGGAAAATGATCACTGACAGCTAGTGGGGGGACGCTGGTCTCTAGTACTGACTTACAGTTGTTGGTTATAGATGTGATCAATGAGTGTAGCGGATGATTGGGTTATTCTAGTAGGAGTTTGGACTAGTTGCTTTAACCCAAAAAGAGTTGTTGTCGACTGCCATGTGGGATTTGTTTTCAGTAAGTCAATGTTAAAATCACCTAACAGCAGTACATCTTTGTCAGTGTCATTCACGTTATCCATCATCTGCACGAAGTCATCATACCACTCGACAGTGGACGATGGATTTCTGTATACATAACCCATTATAATTGGCGATAAATTATTAATTTTTACTTCTAGCCATACACACTCAATCTCAGTTGACTCCAGATCATCACGTCTGAGTACCATATGAGCAATCGAGTTATGGACATAAACAGCAATCCCTGTGTGTTTGAGGGTGTTTGGGTCACGACGAATTAAGGAAAAGTTTGGGATGCACAGATTTTCCTCGCTAATTCTTGAGCCCAGACGTGATTCCGTTAGCTCAAAGAGATGGAAGTGTGATGGCTCGTTTAAAAATATTGAAATGTCACGAACCTTTTTGTAAAGGTGAAATACATTAAGGTGCCCGACCTTCAGCCCGTGGGCATGCATGTAATTGTTTGATGGTGTACACATTTTGAAGACGAAAATCATGTCTAAATAAAACGTTTTCAATATCAGAAACTCAGTGAAACAGTCCAGTCACTGAAAGGAGTGATCATGTGAAAATATGGTATAAACCAAATCCACTTATGATCACCACAACTGTCCAAAATAACTTGAATGATAGTTTGTAGAATTGTCTACTCGCGTTCAGTACAACACGTTTGGCTATGCACTAAAAAGAGAGAGAGAGAGAGAGAGAGAGAGAGAGAGAGAGAGAGAGAGAGAGAGAGAGAGAGAGAGAGAGAGAGAGAGAGAGAGAGAGAGAGAGATGATGATGATGATGATGAAACGTTTTTATTCAGGATAAAAAGTTTTAGGCATAGCAATGCCTATCTTCCAAACTGTCCTGCTACTCTACACATATAAAAATACATCAGACGATACATCAAAAGATATATGTAAGTAAAAAGACCCATCCCCCTCCCCCCCACCACCACCACTCAGAGGGGGGGGAAAAAAAAAGAAAAAAAAAATATATATATATATATATATAATTATATACACAGGTATGAACCTGACATGTTAATGCAGACAGTCGAACTATTACATAATCTGTAGCAACAGTAGAAGAGTATTAGGTAATAGGAAACTTGTCACTAACTGTACTAACTATACGAATAGTAGCATAAGGGAGCCGAACATACTATTACTTCTGAAGTAAATATTTATGGAGGCGATCTTTGAAGACGCTAATCTTACAAATTGATTTCAGGTGTGGAGGTAACATATTCCACGCTTTAGCGCCTGAAAAAGACAGACTGGTTTTACAGATGTCTAATCTAATTTTTGGAAGGTGGATCAAACTATTTCTCGTGTTATTCCTATTATTGTCGGAAAATAGAGTTTTTAGATAGGGTGGGGCTTTTTCGTGCATGATCTTGTGCAGTAGAACACAGCGATTAAATTCAAACTGTTTCTTCAATGTTAGTAACTTGAGAGATTTTAATTTTTCATCAGTCGAAGTAGGACTGGGAAGTATTAATTTAATGCCCCGACGATACAAGGAATTAACTTTTTTCATGTGAACTTCGCTGCATCCATCCCAGACGGTAGAACTGTAGTCACAATGCGTTTTGATATGCGCATGGAAAAAGAGTTTACGGATATCAGTATTAACTATATGGCGTAGTTTTGATAACAGGAACAGATTTTTGGAGATTGTTTTGCATATTGAGTCAGTATGCGGCTCCCAGCTTAATTGGTTGTCCACTATAACGCCTAATAAGCGATGCCTAGTTACTTGTTCAACAAGCTGTCTATCTAAGGAAAGTGTTAAAGGTGGTAGGCCATGCTGGTGTTTCTGACGTGTAGTAACTAACATGCTCTTTGTCTTTGGAATACTAATAATCATGTGATTATCACTGCACCAGCCTGCTACTTCATCAAGACTTTGTTGGAGTACCTTATTAATGGTTGTGATATCTTTATCAGATGTGTGTATGGTCGTGTCATCTGCGAACAGATCGCAGTTTGCGTCTAAATGAGATATGCACAGTGGCAGATCATTAATAAAAAGATTAAATAATAAGGGCCCTAGAATAGACCCTTGTGGAACACCGCAAGTTACTAAACCATCAGAGGAATACTTGCCATTTAGCAGTACTTTCTGTGTTCTGTCCCTGAGATAGGAAGATATAAAGGAGACAGTATTTGAGTCAATGTGATAGAATGGTAGTTTTTTTAGTAGGATAGAGTGGTTGACAAGATCAAAAGCTTTTTTCAGGTCAAGAAAGATTGTACCTGATACTTTATTGTCATTTATGGCAGAGAGCCATTTATCAATTAAATGATTGAGGGCAGTTTGGCACGAATGTAGAGGTCGAAATCCTGATTGTGCTGCAGTTATCAGATGGTTTTGCTCCAGAAAGTTTAGAAGATGGAGTATGGATATGTCTCTCGAGCGGTTTTGAAATACTGGATAATATGGAAATGGGCCTGTACTCGTTTAGGTTGCATAAATCTTTCCTTTTGGGAAGTGGGATTACCTTCGCTTTTTTCAGCTCGTCGGGAAAAACGTTATGTCTGATCGATAAATTATAAATAAAGGTCAGGGATTCAACGACGTAGGGCAGAGATAGTTTTAAAATCTGACTACTAATGCCATCTGGACCGCAAGACGATTTGTTCTTTAAACTGGAAATAGATTTGCCTACATCTAGGACAGTCATAAGCGGTACTAAAAATGGGCCGCAGGCTCTCTGTTGACTATGGTGACGTAGTTGATGAGAGCAAGTGTAGTTTACAGGGTTAGGTGTATTTGACTTCGCCAGAGTTTGAGCAACAGTTATGAAGTGAGCGTTGAATGCATCAGCAGTAAGATCGGGCGGAATATTAGGCGATCGTTTACTATTACCTTTGGTGAAATTGTTTATTACTTGCCAGACTGAACGGATGTCTTTGCCGTCGGCAATAATTTGTTCTGCATTTTGCCTCTGTGCTTTACGAACTAGAGATTTGACATGGTTTCGCTGCTTCTTGTATTCAGTAAATTTCTTGTCTCGTTTTAATTCATCTCTTACCTCCATTGCTTGTTTTATCTCATCAGAGAGCCATTTTGGCATAACAGGATATTTGACGCGTTTGATGCGCTTAGGCGCGTGTCTATCCAGAACGGCGAGAAACAGCTCGTACCAGCGTGACAGGGCATCGTTAGGGTTTTTGCAGTTTTTTATATCATAAAATGGTACTAAAGATAGTTCATATAAAAAAGCAGTTTGGTCGAATTTTTTAAAACATCTATACATTATGGTAGTGTGTCCTTTGATTGACTGTTTAGCTAACCTAACAGACAACGTAAAACAAACAGGAAAGTGATCACTAATGGAAATATTAGGTACGCTAACATTTTTTACAACGCTGACATTTGTGCTATATACATGGTCTATCAGCGTTGAAGATGAGGAAGTCACTCTAGTAGGTGACTGGACAAGCTGTTTCAACCCTAAAAAATTCAACATGGATCTCCACGAAGTGTGTCCTTGCTTTTGCAAGTCTATGTTGAAGTCTCCCAAAATATGTACATCACCTTTGGACTCCTGAACCACATCCATCATTAACACAAACTCGTCCTGCCAGGAGGCTGAGGCCGCTGGGTTTCTATATACAAAACCTATAAGAACAGGCGAAGAAGAGAGAGAGAGAGAGAGAGAGAGAGAGAGAGAGAGAGAGAGAGAGAGAGAGAGAGAGAGAGAGAGAGAGAGAGAGAGAGAGAGAGAGAGAGAGAGAGAGAGAGAGAGAGAGAGAGAGAGAGAGAGAAACGAAAAAAAACGAAACGAAACTTTATTTTCCAAAGATATTAAAAGAATAGGTGCGCAGACCTGTTTTCATTTTCATTCTTGTCCTTGCTACACACTACAAAACAAAATAACGTAGCGTACACAAAATCTCTCTCTTACCCACATATACACGCGCGCGCGTATGCAGTTGCAGCGTGCACATGTTTGGGCCAGATTAAACAGTCTGGTTGCCATTTAGTGATTTTAAGTATAACCTAAAAAAATGTACCTCATAATTGTTCTGATCGGTTTTCAACTCTTTGGTACCCATAGATTACAGATCCAAATGATGACACTCTGTCACTGTTGAGCATTTTGATATATTCAAGATGGCCGCCAAGATGGCTGCCAAACTATATAAAATGCCATAAAACAAGTTCCATGCAACACAGAGGGCTATATTTTAATGACATAAACAGGAAATATGATTTAGGTGACATTTAAATGAATAAGTATACTTCTGATGTTTGTTTACATGCATATATTATTTAAGATGGTCGCCAAGATGGCCGCCAAAACATTAAAAATGACGTGAAACATGTTCTACGCCACACAGTGCACTCATTTTGTGACAGAAACCAGGATATATGATTTATATGATATATTGCAAGAGTTTACATATACATTATGAATGATGTCCAGTAATTAGATGCTGATTATTCAAGATGTCTCCTAATATGGCTACCAGTATATTAAAAAACTGACCCTAATATATGTTCTGTACCAGACTGAATGCTCATTTTTGTTGAAAATATCAAGAAGTATAACAGATGTAGCGAGTGAAACACACAATAGTTCTAACATTTGATTGGATGTTCATTATCCCATATGGCATCCAAGATGGCTACCGGAAATTATGATTTAAATAGAACATGGGCTTTCCATTACACCAGTCATAAAATGCAACACTTTTTCTAATCCGAACAGAAAATGTAAACAGAGGAAAAGTCACTGATATTTTGTGACGTGACTGTATAGAGAAGCATTTCTAGACCTGCAAGAGTACTTAGCATGTGAAAGTTCAGTCTTTTATGGGTCAAGGACACAGTCAGTTACATCTCGCATTCCTCTTCTTCGTCGTCTTCATTTGCTTGCACAGCTGCACGTTTTGTCCACAGGTTTTGGCGGTTCTCATTGAGACGACACCTGCAGAAGACTGTACGTGTCATTGTGCTGTGTACATCCACAACGTGTTGTTGAACAGGGTTCATTGGGGCCACAGCCACACTTTAGCATCCTCAGTACTTCCGCAGTACTTCCATGCCAGGAGGCAGCCTTATAGGCATCAAAGCTAAGCGTTCTTTGTACCACCCAAAGCCAGCTGGACTGAGATCTGGTGGATCAGGGTTGAGAGTAGTCTTTCAGAGACATGCTTGCAAATGGGCACGTTTCACATTCTCTTGGAAGGCTGCTGTCGTTGATGGTAGTTACTTCAGCTTGGGAGTGGACATCGCCTTCTTGGACGTTCTTACTAGCCATACTTCGTACCTGATCTTTGACATGCTCTCTGTACATCTGCACCCATAACAAGCACCAATGAAATGGGTTGCCTGGTGGATTATGTCACTGAAACTGGCATATGGGTCCCCGGGGCTTTGAAGATGCAACCCTTTGAGAAGTACCCTTAGGACTGTATCTTTGATAATGCCCCACATAAGGCGACTGTGTCACAGCCTGAAAGGGCATGTGCTGCAAGCAGTTCAGGCACAATATCCTTGTGTTTCTTCACACTTGCCGCTATGTCAACAGAGGTCTTCTGAGCGCTGGTGCCTTCCATCACAACGGCAGCAGTAATCTTGCAAGACATATAATAGTGTAAGAGCAAAATGAACACATTTGTGAAATCTGACATTATCCTGATGGATGTTTACCCTTGCTCAGCTGCCCTTACCATTTGCTGGGCAATAATGATGTCAGCTTCTTCATGAGTTGTCCGCATATCATCTGCTGGGGAGGAGATGCCCTTCATGACTTCTGTTGGGACAGGATCATTACCGGTCAGTAGCAGCTTGTGTTGAATGATTCCCTTGGCCTGAAGACCAGCCACTTTGTCTAGCAGTTGCTCACAGATGATGGCGATGAGCTGTGGGTCAAATGGTTTTTGTGATGCGTCTAGTGTGGTAGTGTAGCGTTTGTGCTTGTCGCTCTCGCTTTCAGCTCCCACCGCTGGCTATCAGTTTTGCGAAAAGGCATAGGCATTGACATCGTCATCGACAAAGCCATTTTACAAACCTGCCATTGCTAACAACTACAAGACTATCTACAAATATGCACACATATAAGTAAAACATAAAACTTGCAAACAATTGACAACACTGTTAAGATACACAAACTCACAGACTCACAGACATCCCCCCCCCCCGCCCCTGCCCCTGCCCTCCCCCCTCCTCCCTCTCCACTGGAGTCCACACGTAGACAGAGGTAAGTTGTCCAAATGATAAATAAAAAGGATAACAGGCTTAATTGGGAATAGATTGGACCCAGCATAGAAAGAGACATATAATGCAAGTGGTTAAGGCATCCCTACGAGTGATCCACAAAATACTTGCAGAGACCCTTTTTAAAACAGGCTAGCGAGGAGGCGGATTTTACATGGTCGGGAAGTGCATTCCGGATAAGTGTCCCTGAGAAGGATAAGCTAGTTTTATATAGATCGATCCTTGGTTTTGGGACTATAAAAAGCTTTCTGATGTTTCCAAACTTGGACTCAGACTTGCGGAACAAAGTGGAGATGTACTCATGTGTTTTGCGCTTCCACACTTTGAACATAAAGATTGCTTTGTTATGTTTTAAATGACCTTGAAGAGGCAGGAGACCTGCTTTTGAGAGCTTTTCTTCAGTGGTTAGGTGTGGATCAGGGCAGATTATTTTTTGGCCGCTCGTCTGTGTAGGGAGAGAGAGAGAGAGAGAGAGAGAGAGAGAGAGAGAGAGAGAGAGAGAGAGAGAGAGAGAGAGAGAGAGAGAGAGAGAGAGAGAGAGAGAGAGAGAGAGAGAGAGAATGAATGAATGAATGAATGAATGAATGAATGAATGAATGAATGATACTTTATTTCTCAAGGATGGAAACAATAGGCGCACAGGCCTCTTTTCATGTTTGTCCTTGCTAAACTACAACATTAAAAGCAACATTAAAACAAAATGTTGACATCACAAAACAAGCGGCTACACCCACATGTCACTTGTGTTACATTCCGATACAAGCTCCAAAGTCGCTGAAGATTACACACACACACACACACACACACACACACACACACACACACACACACACACACACACACACACACACACACACACACACACACAAACACACACACACAGAGGAAAATGACAGGGTCTTGGGGGGGGGGGGGTGTGCGATGTAAAGTGTGTTTATAGAAAGCGACTGCACGCTTATGTTACAGCTGCTCATGTGTAGGAATTTAGTGAGCAGGCAAAACACTACGATAAAGAGAGATATTATGTAAAGATTAACAAGTGCAAAACGGAGGACCACAGGAAATCATTGACATGGGTCTTTTGGACATATTATCTACGTTTCTTTCAAGTTTGCTCAGAGATGTATTCAAAAGCTTTCGTCCTAAACAATTTAAGATGTCTCGTTTGCTGTATATGTGGAGGAAGGGAGTTCCATAAATAGGCACCCGCGTATGAAAGGCTGGATTTAAACAAGTCAATTTGGGGCCGTTCAATGACGAGACTGTTCCTCAAAGTGCTGTAAACCCTTTCGCTCTCAGTGAAAAGCTTAGCCAGGTAGAGGGGGGCTTTCCCGTTCAGTGCTTTGTGCATAAGTACGCACTTATTTAACGTAAGGTGTTGATGTAAAGAAAGGAGCCCGGTTACCTGAAGCTTTTCCTCCGAAGTTAGAGAGGGGATTGGGAGGATTAGTTTAACTGCGCGATTGTATAGAGAATTAATCCGCTTAAGGTTAGCCTTGCTACAGCCGTCCCAAATAGTAGATGCGTAGTCAATGTGAGGTTTTATGTAGGAGTTGAAAAATAGCTTCCGTGTCTTAGTATCAATGATAGATTTTAATCTTGACAGTAAAAATAGCTTCTTTGATAATGTTTCCCAAGTTGTGTTATATGGGGCAACCAGCACAGTTGGTCATCAACAATTACCTCGAGGAGGCGATATTCCTTGACTTGCTCAATGGGAACTGAATCAAAAGAGAGGCTAAGTAAATGGGGGTAGAGCTGATGCTTTTGGCGTGTTGTGATTAGCATGCTTTTAGTTTTGGATGGATTAACAAGCATTTGATTATTTTTGCACCACAGTGAGACCTCCTGAAGATTGGTTGATATTTCAGGTACAGTTTTCCCGCCAGCGTGAAGAGTTGAATCATCGGCAACATGTCACATTCGGTATTTGGATTGGATATATGAAGTGGAAGATCATTTATAAACAAACAGAAAAGTAAGGGTTCTAGTATAGATCCCTGCGGCACGCCATACTCAACACGCTTTTCAGAAGAGAAGGTAGCATTGATGTACACAGTTTGAATTCTCCCTATGATATATGAACGAAAGAGTGAGAGTGTCCCAGGGCTGTTATTGTTAAAGTAGCAGTCTAGTTTCTCTAATAAATTTTGTGGTTTATAAGGTCGAACGCTTTTTTGGGGTCTAGAAAGACAGCACCAGACCTTTTGTTTCTGTTGATGTTGATAATAATAATAATAATAAGCGCATTAAACAGGCGCTTTATCCCAATTGAAAATCGGCTCAAAGCGTCGCCGCGAACTGAACCCAACAAGCACGCTCACGTGAATCACACGCATTCACTCACACACTGTACATAAACACAGAATATTCACGTGGTGCTAAGGGCAAGTTCAAGCGAGCTACTGTAGTTTTTTGGAAATTCAAAATCATTTGTATTTGAAATTTGATTAAGTGGGCTGAAACTGATACCAAAGTCGTGGGGGAGGAAAAGCCGGAGTACCCGGAGAAAGAACCCCCGACGGTCCGTCCGAATTAACGGTGACACTAGAGGAGAAAAATCCGACGCCGAAACCCGTAATCGAACCTCGCACCTTTAGCATTGGTGGCAGGCGCCTTAACCACTGCGCCACGGACCGCCCCGTGTTGAGCAGCCAAGTGTCAATCATATGAACCAAGGCAGTGTGACACGAATGTTTAGGGCGAAAACCAGATTGATATTTATTCAGGAGAGACTTTTCTTCCAGGAATTCGAGAAGATGTTTGTGTACATGCTTCTCAATAGGCTTCGACAGAATAGATAATATGGATATAGGCCGAAAATTATTTGGATCAGATGTGTCTTTTGTTTGGGGTATAGGTTTTTTAGATTTTTTTAAAGCCGCCGGAAAAAATATTATTTTGAATACATAGTTTGTAAATATAGGTTAAGCTTTCCACAATGTATGGAAGAGAAAGTTCGAGGATAAAAAAAAATGATACCATTAATGCCAGCTGACTTTTTGTTCTTGATACTAGAGATAAATCTGCCCACTTCATGTACAGCGATGCAAGGGATATTAAAAGCATCGCCCGCGGACAGTCTTTGCTTACAAAAGTCAGTAAGCTTCTGTGATGCGACATGTTCCACCTGATCCAAACCATCAGCATGTAGTAAAGATTTCGGGGCTAAAATGAAGTGGTCGTTAAAAGCATGGGCTGTAAGGTTGGCAGTCGTATTTGCAGAATGATTTTACTAGTGCTGGTTAGTAAGTTTAAAACTTTCCATATTGAAGACGGATTCCCGCCACGTACGGTTTTCTCTACCAGTGCTTTTTGTGCCTCCCGGATAAGGTATTTGATTCTGTTACGTAACCTTTTGAACTCAATAAAATCTTTGTCCCGCTTCGTCAATGTTTCCCACGTGGTTCGAGAGGTAATGGCCAGTATCGAAAATTGTCGTATTGTGTTTTTTTAGTTGTGTTTGTTTCACGTCTGGTGTCAACTCTGAGAAGAAAATGGACCACTTAACCCCCATGTTCCTCCATGCAGATGCAGCAACTCAATGTTGCTTCAGAAGCAGATTGATGCCTCTACAGCCACACATCAGCAAGAGGTATAGATCCTCATGAGCCCCCGAAACTGCGGGGACTCATGAGGATGTATGCCTCATGCTAAAACCGCTTTGTATCCATCTTTCTTGTCTTGAACTATGTTTCAAGGTCTATCTTTCTGCCGTGATCTGAATGCCTACAACATTATTCTTTACGCTTCTGTCTCATCTGTCTCACGATTTTCAGCATGGCGTAGTTTGAGGGCGGGCTCGTAGCTCAGGTGGCAGGGAGTTTGACTCTCGTGCGACAGGTCGCGGGTTCGAACCCAGCTGTGTCAAAATTTTGTTCAGTCTCCTTTCAGTGTCCCGTCTTTGAAACCTTTTTCGCGGTGGACACATGAAAAACGTTAACACTTTGCGTGTCGGTAACGGTTTTAATCGCAATGATCCATTCAGGAATCATCGCGACTAAAACCGCTACCGACACGCAAAGGGTTAAAATCTTATCGCGTGTATACCATTACACGAAAATCTCCGCACCTCTCCACCCAGCATCTCCGTGCTTTCCGGCTATGTGCAATTTGCCAACGTTCCTAGTGGCGGAGACATGCCGAAAAACCAGACAAACCGCCTGTACAATCACTCAATCAATCCCGTATAGAAATGCTCTCCCATTCTCCCTAGAGGGCGCTAGATGCTGCCGAGAAGAGGACGCAGATCATTGAGATGGACCGAAGTCTGCAATCCGACAGAGAGAGGCACGCATGCAAATGAGCCTCACCCGATACAAGGGTCTCATGGCGATCTGCGTGCCTCGCTGGTCATGAAAAATCTATTGTGACTGTATTCCCTCAGACAGGGAAAATGGTTGGGAGTTGCTGGCACGTCGGTCACATAGGGCAAAAGCGGGCAAAGAATAATGCCAAAAGCACAGATCCTCATGAGCCGCTGCAACTGCAGGCGCTCATGAGGGTTAGTGCTTGCTGTCAAACGAAGCCGGCCAAACCAAACCAAACCAAACCCACGTAAAACAAAACCCCAGAAAGACAACTAATTGTCGTCTGCGTTATAAAGCTCAGGGGAAGTCATCAGGGTTTCACGACATCCAGACAGTTCAAAGCCCAGTTGCAAAAGGTCTTCTATTTGTTCATTGATAGACAGAAAGAAGTAAAAACGTTTCAGACAACAACAACCAAAAAAAAAAAAAAATGAGGATTTCATCCTAAAATCTACCGTATTGTTTGGAGCTCACATGCGTTTATCTTTTAGGAACATTAAGAGTTGTTCGTATTTTCATATGATCCATGTTCCTCCCCTCTAAGCCAACCTCTGATCAACACACAAGTCAGCGCACACAAATAAAAACGGACACACGGCGCTTCCCGCCATTATTCGCTCTGTGGGCTCGTGTAGCGACAGGAATGCATCTCCTTCTACTCTAACACACACACTGACCCACACACACTGGAACACAGAAAATATTAAAGACGGACAGACGGTGATTCTCGGCATTTGTAAGCTCTGTGGTCTGGTGTAGCATAGCTATTCTGAAGAAGAATAATAACACGAGCAGCGAAATGACGTCACTTCAAGCTTCACGTCATGGCATCATTAGTCCCACGACGCCATGTTTATAGTGACGACTCGATGTTATACGTCCCTAATCGCAGTACTATTATTTGACGTATTAGAGGATCAAACTTTGCAACTTTCTTGATTTTCACGCCTAGGGCTTACAGGTCACAATTTTGACCTAAGCCTACATCAGGGCGGGGACAAACAGCAGGCTTATGCAAACAATGTTTATGCAAATCATGCGGGTATTAATGAGAAGATAGTTGTTTTTATTCGTAAAAGAAAAATTGAAGTTATGTTAGATGTTTTACAAATGACCCCGAAAACGTGGTAGAAAATTGTCTGTTTTTCACACCTGGGGTATACAGGTCACAATTGACCTAATCGTACCCGACAGCCGAGACTAACTGTAGGCTTATGTAAATACCGTATATGAAAAATCATGCGATTATTAATGAGAAGATTATTTGTTTGTGGTTTTTTTTTTCTTTAAAAAGATTCAACAATTTTAAAGATTAATCCCACATAATTCGCGAAATTAATCCCAGAAGCCTGATTTTTTTTCTTAAAATATTTTAATTATCACTCAAAAGGTTCTAGCGGTACAATGCTGGTTAACGAACTCATTCATTTTATCTAGCTATATGCAAAATATCTAGTACAAATAAGAAAAATTACGGACTACAGTGTGGATCAACCGGTGTTTGTGAAACGGCTATTTTCTGGCCAATGAGCATCTTAAATTAAAAAAAAATCTCCAAAAAAGGTTTCGATATTATTATTTTAGGGACAATATGATACAATTTCAAGCTTTTCCGTTCTCAAACGCGGGCTCTAGTCGCTGTGACACACACACACACACACACACACACACACACACACACACACACACACACACACACACACACACACACACACACACACACCGTCTTTATTTGTGTGCGCCGACGTGTGTATTGATCAGAGGTTGACTTAAAGAGGAAGGAAATGGATCAGCATAATAAACCTAAAAATATGAACAATTCTGAATGTTCCTAAAAGATAAACGCATCTGAGCTCCAGACAATACGGTAGACTTTGGGATGAAATCCTCATCTTGTTTTTTCTTGTTACTTTTTTGCCAGAATTCGGGGCCCGAAAGGCAAGCACATCGTGTGCATTGTCCGGAATGCTCTCCGACCAGTCCCATTTCAAAGTCTACAGTATTTTGAATACGGTAGACAACAACAAGAACAATCAAACAAATAGTCCAACCAACCAACCAGCCAACCAACCAACCATCCAACAAACAAACAAACAAACAAACAAGCAAATAAACATACAAACAAAAACTGAAAACAAACAAACCAGAAAACAACAAGGAAACATAAATAAACAAGAGAACAAGAAAAACAAACAAAAAAAAAACAGACAAGTAAATAACCAGAAAACAAAACTACAAACAAATATACAATCAGAAACAAAAATAGCTAAAAGCTTATGAACATCTCTGGATGAAATTATTTTAGATGAGATCATACGGTATGAAGTGGAAAAATGGTACAGTACATTGGTTACACGACAGTGTCTTTTCCTGCAAAATTTCAAATTACATTTTCGTCTCATGTCATTTTAGTCGCCCCGCATCAATAGCAGCGGAAGTGTGGTATAGCGTTGCCACCGGCAACGCTATACCAGACTTCCGCAGCTATTGATGCGGAGCGCCTTGAATGAGTTATTGAAACCTTTTGACAAAACAGCAAGATGAAGTCAATCTGGTTATGGACCAGGCCTCCTGGCGATTGCCATGTCACTGTTCTTGACTTCTTGTGTGGATGGAGGGTATTAGCAACGGTGAGACGGTGACTCTCTGCGAACTCTAAAAGTCGCAGGCCTCTGTCATTTGTTTCTCCAAGGCCAAACTTGCCAGCTGTTCCTGCCCATTGTTGGTAGGCGTCAGGGCCGATCTTTGCATTCCAGTCACCGAGGACAGTCAGAATGTCTTTCTTAGGTGTTTTCTTGATGATGTTGTCCAGTTGTTCGTAAAATTCTTCTAATTCTTCATCATCATGGTCTGCTGTTGGAGCGTATACTTGTATGATAGTGATGTTGTGCGGTCGGGCGGAGATGCGGATGGAGATTAGTCTGCTTGACACGGCCCTGATGACAGTTCCAACCACCTCTTTCCTTACGATAAAAGCTACGCCATGTTCGTGCTTGGTTTCTTTTCCGCTGAACCAGATTTTATGGCCTTCATCTGTTGTTGTTTCTCCGAAGCATGTCCATCGAACTTCTGCAAGTCCTACAATGTCCCAGCGATAGCGCTTCAACTCGTGGGTGAGTTCCTTCACTTTGCCGCACTGGTAGAGTGTGCGAACGTTCCAAGTTCCGATAGTTATTCCTTGCGTGGGCAGCTTGATGGTGGGTTTGGTTCCAGTAACACACTTGTCGCCCCCACCCTGGAGACCTCCAATGGGGTGCGCGGTCGTTGGTGATCCGGGCCCCGACCGATCCGGCATGTTATTCTTATTCTGTTGCTTGTCCATCAGTCCTTTCAATGGGCTTAGGCGAACTTGGCGGCGCCCGTCTCCTCTCCAAGTATTTCAACTGACTGAAAGACGCGTCAGCCCCTCACAACGTTTCGCCCGCCAGCAGAAGCGGTTACCGGGGTGTGGCTAGGTAAAGGACCTGGAGCCAGCTGTGAGAGTTGAGTGCCATGTGAAGACCAGTGCTCCCGCCTGCCCCAAGAGGCGCTGCTGGCTGAAAAGTCAAAGGTACTACTTCTCCATGAACACTCTACACCCCATCTTCATCTTGCTGCCTCGACGATTCAAATCCAGCGTTAACAAAGCACAAACGAGGTCCTTTCCTGGCGCTGATATTGGCAGCGACCACAACCTCGTCCTTACTAGCCTCAAGTTGAAGCTGGCATTGAAACGAGATAGCAAGAACCCTCGCATCAGATTCGACCTCCAGAAGCTAAAAGACCCGGAAGTAGAAGAGCTCTTCCAAGCCCAGGTGGGAGGCAGATTTGCAGCCTTGGCTACTTTGGACTGCGACGTAGACACCCTTGCTGGAAATATAAAAGAGGTGTTACTTTCTACAGCAGAAGAAGTGCTGGGGAAGCAGAGGAAGCGCAAACAGCCCTGGGTCACCGATGACATCCTCGATCTCTGTGATGAGAGGAGAGCCTGGAAGAAAAAGAGAGGCCAAGACCTCACATCAGCAAACAAGTACAGACTTGTCAACAAGAAGATCAGGAAGAGGATGAAAGAAGCCAAAGAAGATTGGATTGAAGACCAGTGTTGTAGCGTGGAAGAGGGCATGGCAAATGGCAACAGCAAGAAGGCTTATGAAACGCTAAGGACCCTCACCAAGACTCAACAGCGAACAGCCACAGTCATCGAAGACAGCAGCGGCCAACTCCTTACGGAAAACACTGTTGTACTAAACAGATGGACTGAGTACTGCCGAGACTTGTATAACTACAAGGCTGAGCCAGACACCAGCATCCTCCAAAACAACCAGGCTGGGGCCAGGAAGGCTGAAGACCTGCCAGTGTTAGCTGAAGAGGTGGAAGCAGCCGTACGCGGCCTGAAGGGAGGAAAGTCTCCAGGTGTAGACAACGTACCTGCTGAACTGTTGAAGCATGGAGGAGAAGTAACAACGAAGGTCCTCACTACACTCTGTCAAAAGATCTGGGAGCAAAAGAAATGGCCAGTAGAATGGACACAGTCTCTAGTGATCCCGCTCCCCAAAAAAGGAAACCTGAAACAGTGCCAGAACTACAGAAATATCAGTCTGATAAGTCACCCTAGCAAAGTAATGCTTAGAATCATTCTCAACCGCCTCAAAACTTTCGCCGAGGAACTGCTGGCAGAAGAACAGGCTGGCTTCAGAGTTGGAAGAAGCACTGTAGAGCAGATTTTCAACTGCCGCGTCCTGATCGAGAAACATCTGCAGCATCAGCGCGAACTCTACCACAACTTCATTGATTTCAGGAAAGCATTTGATCGCGTCTGGCACGACGGACTCTGGCAAGTCATGAGATCGTTCAACATAGAGGAGGGACTGATCCAAATGATAGAAGCGCTTTACAAGAACGCCTGCAGCGCGGTTCTACTTAACAATCAGTCAGGCGAGTTCTTCAGGACGACGATCGGTGTCCGTCAAGGATGCCTGCTCTCATCCTGTCCTTTTCAACATATTCCTGGAGAAGATCATGCAGGAAACCCTCCACGACCACCATACTTCAATCTCTATTGGTGGCAGATCCCTGTGCAATCTTCGATTCGCAGACGACATTGACCTCATGGCAGGCAGCAATAGTGAGCTCCAAAACCTGACAGACAAACTTTCAAGTAGCGCAGGGTCTTATGGCATGGAGATCAGTACGGATAAAAGCAAAGTGATGATCAACACCACAAGCGACAGCAGCAGCAACATTCACATGAATGGCCAAAAGCTAGAAGAGGTCAATAGCTTCAAGTACTTGGGAGCCACCCTATCCAAAGACGGTAGTTGCATAGCAGAGATCCGTATCAGGATAGGTACAGCAACATCCGCAATGGCCAGGCTGGACAGGATATGGCGAAGTAACTCCATCAGCTTCACCATCAAGTACAGGCTTTACAAGTCCCTCATAGTGTCTATTCTACTCTACGGCTGTGAGACTTGGACACTGCTTGCAGACTCAGAAAAGAAAATCCAGGCCTTTGAGAACAAGTGCCTGAGGAAGTTGCTCCGCATCTCGTACCGCGAGCACAAGACCAACGAATATGTACGGAGCATCGTCACTTCCCTGGTGGGCCCACATGAACCCCTTCTGGCAACCGTGAAACGGCGCAAGCTTGCTTGGTTTGGCCACGTGACCCGACACAACACCTTGTCCAAGACTATCCTCCAAGGCACTCTCGAAGGAAGTCGTCGGCGAGGTCGTCAGAGAAAGAGTTGGGTCGCAAACATAAAAGAATGGACCGAACTCGAGATGTCAGACTTGCTTGCCACCGCCCAAAATAGAACTCAGTGGAGAGCACTGTCTGTTGGTGCTGCCTTTCAGTCCCCCCAACGCCCAGTTCGGGCAAGGGACTGATGATGATGATGATGACAAAACAGACATCTAGGCATCCAGACATCCAGTTGTACATCCTGCAACATTGTGTTGTAGGTGTCTTTTCTAAGCGTGTTTCGTTCTTCGTTCATTTTCTGCATTTTACACGCTTGGCAGTCCACTTCTGTGTGTAGTCTGGATTTCATGTGTCTCTGTCCATTTTGACAAAGGGGGTTCTAACCCGAACATTTAACTCTATCAGTCCGACGGCCGTATTTCCCCAATATTGGAGGCGCCATCTAATGACTATGCATCAGTTGCGGGAGATGGATCGACCACGATAATTCAAGGGCAGTGCCAGATTAGCTTGGCGCCGATAGGCGCCAAGCTAATCTGGCACTACGCTTGAATTATCATGGTCGACCCATTTCCTGCTGTAGTGAGTCAGGGCTGAATGGGTTCAGTAATACCGTCATTGCGCTGTAATTGTTCTTGACCTTTTTGAGCGTGTTTCTTTCTTTGTTGGGATGTTCTTCTCACTTGACAAGCTTGGCAAGCGGCAGTCACCGTTGAGGTCTAGATTATGTCCCTTTCCTGGACCGTAGGCAGTGGCACCGCTCATTTGCATTCTGCTGGTTTGTAGGGCAGAGAATGTCATCGTGAATGCTTCGTAGCATCGCCGTACTGACAAGGGCAAGGGTCGCTACCGTAGCCGGGGCACACAAACAAGGGGTGGGCGAAAGTAACCAATCAAACGGCGCACGTGCTTTGCCTGCGATCAGCCGGGTAAACCTGAGGCTGGACACATCAGAGGATTAACCGGCCCCTTTTCGCCTTCCCCGGGGTCTTTCGTGTCTGCGTCAGCCCCCGCACAGGCCATGGGAGCAATCCTACAGGCCTTCAACTGAAGTCATGTGCAAGACTTAGCCACAGATTTTCTTGAGACCCTGCATTCGCAGGGGCTCATGAGAATAGGTACCTCTTGCTAAAAATATCCTCGGTTCGTTTTGACACCCCACAGACGGAATCGGTCCTCAGTGTCTTTGAAGACCACCGCGCCAAGGGTCAGTTGCATGAACGAGCTTAGTCCTGCACCAGCCACTCTTTCATCCTGACACATCCATTACCTGAAATAAGTTCGACTACGATAGTTCAAGGGTAGTGCCAGAATAGCTTGGCGCCTGAGGCGCCAAGCTATTCTGGCACCACCCTTTGAAATGAAATGGTTGATCTATCTCCTAAACTGTAATGTAGCTTGCATAGGACAATCAGCAAATTCTAAAAAAATGCACAACAAACCAAGGGGAATTACTCAGCGCTGGACAACAGTTAGATCCCCTGGGGCAGGGGATCTAACTGTTGTCCAGCGCTGAGTAATTTCCCTTGGTTTGTTGTACAATTCTGCCAGCGCTAGCCTCACCTATCTGGTTTGTGACTAAAAAATGCAGCCTCATGATGTAATGGGTTACATGAGTCGATTTTCTAGTTCTGATAATAATTAACAATTCCAGTGTACTGTTCGTTATCTAATTTCCGAGAACGAAGTTGAAACTTACCTGTAAATATAGACTTTATAGGGCTCGGGAAGTTCCCCGGGTTGCCTAGCAACGTCGGCGCGTCTGCCTCCATCTTAAGTGGATACCATAGTCATCAGATAGTAGCGAAATAGTGTTTCAACACGTTTTTCTTCATTTTTCTTCGTCTTTGGAAACAAACAAAAACAAAATCTGGTGAGCGGTTTGCTACAGTGAAGGCAAGACTTGCTGTTATTGCTTATTGTACGTCATGATTTTCCTGACATTACATTTACAGGGAAACAGCGATTTCCCTTTAAGCACTTAGTCCCCGTATCCTCACAAGATGGCCGCCACGACTGGCGTGATGGCGTCAGCATCCCGAGCCCCATAGGTGACCATCAAGGTTTTAGCATTCTATATTATTGTAATGTCATGCCTTTGTAAATATTAACTCATTCAGCCCGACGGCCGTATTTCCCAAATTTTGGAGGTGTCATCTAATGACTATGCGCCAGTTGCAGGAGATGGATCGACCATGATAATTCAAGGGCAGTGCCAAATTCGCTTGGCGCCGACAGGCGCCATGCTACTCTGGCACTACCCTTGAATTATCACGGTCGACCCATTTCCTGCTGTAGTGCGTCAGGGCTGAATGGGTTAAAACAATAATGCACGTTCTTTTTAAAATATACTTATTTAATTCTTTAGTCTATATTTCGATATTCCCATTCGTATTTGATTCATCACAAAAATCTTGTGCACAAAAGAATCTTTATATCACAAGTGAGTAAGTAATCTTCTGTGAACGCGCGATTATGAACGTTTTGACCGCGTGCTTGTAATAATGCTTAAAATGAAGTAAACGTGCGTGTTTGCGTGCGTGCGAGTGTACTTGCACTAGTGAGAAATACAATTGAACTATTTAACCTTTGATATTACCAAAATGCAGATACAATTAGACATAACAAATGTAGGCCTTCGTACCAGAATGTGTATGCTCATTCGTTGTTTTGGACCTTTTGGCATAGAACCGGAATATCCCAAATCACAGCCTGACCAACCAGCATATATACTGATAATAATAGACCCTTGCATGCACGTCACGCATTTACAAGAGTACATAGGCCTAAGTCCAAATGATTGCACGCCAGATCACATGCCACAAAAGCCAGACAGCAGACAATCAACGAAATAATGTTCAACAGATTGCCTCATTAGAGCATTGTTATTTCTTCAAATTTAACCCCTTCCCTCTTGGTGGACGCAAACTGTGTTCTGAAATCGTTGTTAACCCATGTAATCCCACGGCCGCATTTCCTAAATTTTGGAGGTGTCACCAGACGACTATGTACCAGTTGCAGGAGATGGGTCGACCATGATAATTAAAGGGTATTGCCAGGTTAGCTTGGCGCCTGATGGCACTAAGCTAATCTGGCACTACCCTTGAATTATCATGATCGATCCATCGCCTTCTGCAGGGCATTTGGGGCTAAATGGGTTAACTCATTCGCGGACCGCCGCATCCAGATGCGGCTGGCTGCGAATGAGTTAATTGAAAGCACAAGCAACCCATCCGTCCAAAACAATACGGACACAAAATGGAGTCGGCAAGAGACATAGATCCTCATGAGTCCCCACAACTGCGGGCACTCATTAGAATTTATGTCTCTTGCACTTGGATCGTGTTATTTCTTAGCAGTGGAGGAGTTAATCTATAAATTGAATAATGCAATGCGAAAGGTCACGCATAATGGACAGGCCGCAGACAATGATTGCGTCGCAACATTTTTCCTTTTTACCGTTTCCGTCCCCAAGAGGCATGAGTTCTGCACGAGTCCCAAGCCAGGGCTCATGAGAATATATGCCTCTTGTTGCAGACTAGTGGACAAAGCTAGAGCGACTGTTTCTCTTGCATAAGCCTAAACAATAAGATTATGCGATGCACGACTGCACAGGAAAGTACAGCGCTGACTAAGAAAATGGGAAAGACAATGCCATTCTATAGTGCAGACACACACTCAGCGTGATGTGGATGTGGTTATGAAAGAAAAGTAAATTGTCTTATAAGACAAAAGTAAATTGTCGCAGCAAACAAATCAAGAGTGTCTACGTGCAACGGAACTTTATTGTTCCTTAGATAATTAACAATTACAGCCACGCAAACACTGGAAATATTGCCGACCTATCTTTAAATAAGGAAAACCGCTCATACAAAATCTATCACCTTATAATCAGGTCGGTTATACAAAAAGTCTGGAATGGCAACGCATTTTCGGAGGCTCAGACTGAATCTTTTTCTTTGCTTATAATAAACTTCGGATATAACAAGTTAATATGGTATTAAGGTGGGTCAACAGGCAGTTTGTTGCATCCAATGTTTACTCTAGATTGACGATGCCACTTTAAAGACTATGGCGCTTTAACTCATTAAACCCACCGCGATATTTCCCAATGTTGGAGGTGTCAACTAACAACAACGTTCCAGTTGCAGGAAATGGGTCGACCATGATGATTCAAGGGTAGTGCCAGATTACCTTGGCGCCTGATGGCGCCAAGCTAATCTGGCACTACCTTTGAATTGTCATGGTCGATCCTTCTCCTGTTGTAGTGCGTCGGGCTAAATGTGTTAGAGATAGTAAGTACCACATTAGCTTTGCACTTTGCATACCTCAAGGATAGTACCAGATTAGCTTGGCACTTAGTGCTTATCACTAACATTCCAGGAACGTTGGGGAGTATATACATTACTTAGACCATACAAAGTTCATACAATATTGTTCCATGAAAGCATGATTGCTTCTAACGAATTAATGGTTAAAGACTCTGTCATACACATTCACCTTGCCATTATGTTGAAAAATGTTTTGGTGGTTATGCTCTAGTGCCAAATATTGCGTCGTTTTACTTACTGTTACAGAATCTGAGACGCGCTTTGAAGAATTTCTGCTTGAGGAGACGACTGTAAAGTTTGCCTGCACATTAACGGTTGGTGTTCCTTAACTTTTTGTTACTAGTTTATTATAATAAACCATCTCATATAGGCCGGCCGTGTTTAATTCTCGTACAAGGCGTTCTAGAGCGTCACGGTAAAATGGGAAATCTGCGTCAAGGTTTTCATGTGTGAAATTGGATTCTCAGTTGTTTGTCTGTCTTGCGTGTAACGCGTGGACATAGTTTGCTCCATCCCCAGTAAGTAAAGGCCATCAGGCCGAAGTCGGCCGCAGTGAGCCAGCGCGCGACTGGGGCGCGAGCACGCTGAAGTCGACTTCGGCCTGATGGCTTTGCGTAATGGATCAAAGCAAAAATGTGTCCGGGTTAATTTTGACTCGTGATTATACACATTGCAAGTTTAAAGCTTATTAAGAGAGAGAGAGAGAGAGAGAGAGAGAGAGAGAGAGAGAGAGAGAGAGAGAGAGAGAGAGAGAGAGAGAGAGAGAGAGAGAGAGAGAGAGAGAGACTTTAACTTTAAGATGTTTATTGCATAGGCCATCGGCCCTTTGCAAAAGGGGACATGGGGTGGGGGAGAAAAGTGCCACAGTGTGGCAGCCATCTAACATGGTACAGCTAACGAGCGCGATCCATGGTAGGAATCCCCGTGGGGTTACAAATGTACAAATCAGTGCGAGTGTGCCTTTATATAAATATCAAAACTGTGTCCACATTTTCGAAACCAACCGAGAGAGACAGATGATGTTGAAACTTTATTTTTCAACGGTAAAAAGTTTTGACAGAAAACAAATCGGCATTTTACAAACTTGCCGTTGCTAACATCTACAGCATAAAAAAGGGGAAACTATAACAATATATTTACATACAAAACCCAATAGCATCATTATATACAGAAAAAATAATAACACTCATCACACACACATACACCTACACACAAAAACAAACACGAGCACACACACACACATACACACACACACACACACACACACACACACACACACACACACACACACACACACACACACACACACACACACACAACATAAAAACCATCTTATGAAATACATGAGGTAAGGAAATATTACAGTACCTGAGAAGTACTAAGTTTGACTCATCAGGTAATCAAAAAGTTTTGTTTTAAAACTTCCTGGTGAGATAATAGTTTTCAAATGTGCAGGGATTGAATTCCAAGCAAACGGACCAGGGAATGACATACTAGTTTTAAAAAGGTCGATTCTTCGCAGTGGTAAGGTTAAGGAATCGTTTGTTGAGGTCCGTTCACGTTCTTGGTGAGATATAAATTTAGTGATTAGATACTGGGGTGTCATATTATTCAGTATCTTATGCATAAAGACGCATTTGTTTAAAGTAAGTTGCTGACGCAGACCGAGAATGTTTAAATGTCTAAATTTGTCTGTGGTAGGAATGGGGCGTCTATCTATCATTTTTACAGCTCTTTTGTATATGGAGTTTAACCTCTTTATGTGGACTTCACTGCAGCCGTCCCACACTGTGGAGACATAATCAACGTGGGACTTTATATGAGCATGAAAAAACAATTTATACGTTTATTTGTATCCGTTACATGTCTGAGCTGGGACAATAAGAAAGTGTTTTAGCAATGGTCTTACAAACAGCACTTATATGGGTCTCCCAGCACAGTTGTTCATCAACATGTATTCCTAAGAATTTACGCTCAGTGACTTGTTCAACATTTTCAGCGTTTAATTGTAATTGTAATGGCTGTAGTCGGCGTTGATGTTTTTGTCGCGTGGCGATTAAGATACTCTTTGTTTTAGCTGGGTGAAGAACCATATGGTTCTGTCTACACCAGTCAGATACCTCATTGAGACTGCATTGTAAACTATGGCTAATGTCTGTCGTTTTTTTTTTTTTTTACCAGAAACATGAAGACTCGTATCGTCAGCAAATAGATTACAATTAACGTCAGAATTAGTGATATGCAACGGTAGATCATTAATAAATGGTATGAATAAAAGAGGTCCCAAAATAGATCCCCGTGGGACGCCGTATTTTACATTTCCTTGCTTAGTTTGTTTTCTGTCTTCGAGATATGATCGGAAGAATGCTATGGCGGTTGCGTTCAAGTGATAAACTGTTAGCTTATTTAGGAGAATGTCATGGTCCACAATTTCAAACGCCTTTTTAAGGTCTAAGAAAACTGCTCCTGACATCAGGCTTTTATTGATTGATTCCAGCCAGCTGTCCACAATATGTGTCAGTGCTGACTGACAAGAATGTTTCGGTCCGAAACCAAACTGGTGAATATTAAGTAATTTACCTTTTTCCAGAAAGTCAAGGAGATGTTTTTAAAATGTGTTTTTCAATGGGTTTTGACAAAGCTGATAAAAGGGAGATTGGACGATAATTATTGATATCTTCAAGATCTTTAGATTTAGGGATTGGGATTACCTTTGCTTCTTTAAGAATGGTTAGAAATGTACTTTGCTTTATGCAGAGGTTGAAAATATATGTTAGTGATTCTACTGTATACGGTAATGAGATTTTTAGGGTTTCATTATCAATACCATCAATGCCAGCAGACTTTTTGTTCGGCATGCTAGAAATATATCTGCCGACTTCCTCAGCTGTAATATTAGGGATGGTGAAAGTATTTGATATAGTTTTTTTTTTTTTTTAAGTGTTCTCTGAGAAACCTCGGCACTTTATATGGTTTACTGTTATTTGCAGCTGACAATGCCAGTATTTCGGCTGTCGTTAAGAAATGGTTATTTAATATATCAGCTGACATATGAGATGGGATTTCGGGTGCTGATTTACCCTTCGTTATGACGTTCAGAGCTTTCCAAACAGATGCCGTGTCCTTTTTGTCTCGAATCATTTGTTGGAAAAAAAGACTTCTTAGACGCTCTAACTAAATATTTGACACGACTGCGTTGTTTTTTGTATTCTTCGTACTTTTGCTCTTTTTTAAGTTTGTCTCTAAATGACATGGCCTGCTTGATGTCCGCTGTTAACCAGTGTGGTATGGTGAAACTGATGTTTAACTCGTTTTTCACGTATTGGCGCATGTTTATTGAGGACACTGAGAAACAGATCCATCCAGCACGACAAGGCACTGTCAGGAGATTGGTGATCATAAACCTCAGTAAACGGAGCATTGTGCAGGTCCCACATAAATTCGTCTTTATTAAAGTGTTTAAAGGAGCGATATTTTATAGTTTTATGTCTTTTAGTTTTTTTCTTGTCTAGTTTCATGGAGACCTTACAGCATACCGGGTTATGATCACTGACAGCTAAGGAGGGAACCTGCACATTTGATATTTTATCGTCATTTGTCACGTAAATGTGATCAATTAAGATTGAAGATGTAGATGTGGTTCTAGTGGGGTTTTTAACTAATTGTTTTAAACCGAATAAGGCTGTTGTTGATGCTCATGCAGCATGGTACCCTTTGTCAGTGACTATATCATTTTTTTTGCACATGCGGCCGTTGCTAAATCTACGACTAACTGAGTACAACATATACATAAAACAGAGAGAGAGAGAGAGAGAGAGAGAGAGAGAGAGAGAGAGAGAGAGAGAGAGAGAGAGAGAGAGAGAGAGAGAGAGAGAGAGGGAGGGAGGGAGGGAGGGAGGGAGGA
>BTPG01000002.1:265097183-265107183 GCA_036245525.1 Semisulcospira habei | reverse complement strand
TAAATGAGTTCGTTAACCAGCATTAAACCTCTTGGACCTTTTGAGTGTCAGTGTGTGCGTGTGTGTGTGTGTTTGTTTGTGTGTGTATGTGTGTGTGTGTTTGTGTGTGTGTGTGTGTGTGTGTGTGTGTGTGTGTGTGTGTGTGTGTGTGTGTGTGTGTGTGTGTGTGTGTGTGAGTGAGTGACAGCGACTAGAGCCCGCGCTTGGGGACAGACAAGCTTGAAATTTTAGGATATTGTCCATAAAAAGAATAATCTCGAGACGTTTTTTAATTGTTTTTGTTAAGATTCTCACCGGCGTGACAATGATCGTTTCACAAAAATCGGTTGATCCACACTGTAGTCCATAATTCTGCTTATTTTTACTTGATATTTTGCATACATCTAGAGAAAAGGAAAATATTGAATGAGTTCGTTGACCAGCATTAAACCTCTTGGACCTTTTGAGTGATAATTAAATATTTAACCAAAAAATTCACGCTTTTGGGATTAATTTCACGAATTTATTGGAATTAATCTTAAAACAATTGAATAATCTTTATGGAAAAAGCAATCTTCTCTCTAATAATCGCATGATTTTTTTTCATATACGGTATTTACATAAGCCTATAGTTTGTATCCGCTGTCAGGGACGATTAGGTTAATTGTGAAAATCAGATACTTTTCTGCACCACTTTTTTTTTTTTTTTTTTTTTTTTTTGTAATCAGCTAACATAACTTTGATGTTTCTTTTACGAAAAAAAAAATCTTCTCATTAATACCCGCATGATTTTTCATAAACAGTGTTAGCATAAGCCTGCTGTTTGTCCCGGCTCTGGGGCAGGATACGGTCAAATTGTGACCTGTAGCCCTAGGTGTGAAAATCAAGAAGAAAATTGCCAAGTTTGATCCTTTAATACCTCAAATGTTAGTACTGAGATGAGTGACGTATAACATCGAGTCGTCACTATGAAAACGGCGTCGTGGGACTAATGATGCCATGACGTGAAGCTTGAAGTGACGTCATTTCGCTGCTCGTGCTAGCATTCTTCTTGAGAATAGCTGGACCACAGATATGACGAATGGCGGGAATTTCCGTGTGTCCGAGAAGAACCCAACGGAGAAATAAACACGCTAATAAAAGACAGTTACAACAATTTATTAATGTTTATTTCAAAATAGACAAACAAACAAGTAGTGATCAGTCCCTGCTTATCTTCTCGCAGAAGGAATGTGGTAACTCTGGATTACCGTGTCCGTCTTTATTTCTGTGTTCCAGTGTGTGTGGATTAGAGGTTGGGTTAGAGTAGAAGGGGATGGATCAGAAGGATACTCTTAAAAATAGGAACAACTTTCGGCTGGGGTCGCATCTTGTTGTTATTGTAATAATAATAATAATAATAATAATAATAATAATAATAATAATAATAATAATAATAATAATGGCTACTTATATAGCGCTTATCCTAAAATAATCTCTAAGCGCTTTACAAATAAAGAATGGGAGTGGAGGGGGACAAAAAGCCAGAGAAACAAAGGATAGGGTCATCTATGTTTCTGGACGCATGTGTTTATTGTTCCCTTCCCATAATGCACCATGCAGAGATGGAACAAAACCGTGGCAAAAAGAATCACGCAAAAATTCACCTCCCACCTCCCCCTCACCACCCCCTTCTCTATCCCCCCCCCCCCAGCCACTACCATTACCAATACCACCCTCTACACATGCACGCACACACACAAAACGCAGTCAATATCATAAAATAACAGTATGGGCTTCGTGTAGATCAATAACGTAGGACTGCTGCGTGTCTGCCGTACGTCTACCTCGCCCTTTCTGACTCTTGTACACCTAATTTCTTACAGTCGTTTACTAATCACAAACTCTACCTCCCGCGCCTTTTAAAGTCCGTCTTCAAGCAAAGCACATAGATTCTCATGAGCCACTGCGGCCTGGCCTAGACCTGCGCGACGTCCCAAAAGTACGCTTAGAAAACGCAGATTGAGATTTACCTAGTATGATGACCCGGCAGTAAAAGTGAAGCTTTTTTTCCCAGGCATTATTTGTAAATACATTTATTTAGGCTACAAATGTGTTTATTATGGACTTTGTTTCAATAAGATATTTTTAGACAACTGCAAATTCAGCATTTTTATTTATATTTTATGCAATTCGATCAGGTGATTCTCCGTTGATCAGTCCCATTGGGTCTACGATGAAGATCATCTGCGGTTGTCCAACTTCTGTCACCTAGGTATACTATATACCCGCAAGAGGTCTTAGCGGTTCATGAAGATCTATGCCACTTGCACAACTATGGATGGAGATGATCATCATGTGACCCCTTTCAGGACGTTAGGAGATCTGTTTTCGGTAGTTTGCGGTGAATTCCCTTGGGAGTTCAATCAATCAATCAATCAATCAATCAATCAATCAATCAATCAATCAATCAACTTTATTGTTCCAAATACATGTTGCCACGTACAGGAAAATCATTTGTCTCGCCAACTCAGGTGCAACTCGTAATCACCCACACTCACACAACAGTTTACAAGCAACAAATGGACTGCATGGCTTCGGACGGGTGAAGCCGTCGCCAAGGCGTCTCATGGTCGGCGCCAACGCCCCAACCCGACCTGAACCTCCCTGACACAAAGCAGACTAAAGACAGCCACATCATGTTATCTCTTAAACACATAATATAATGTTTTTAACCTTTCTGCTCGTTTGAGACTAGTTACACAAATGGGAAATACGCATAAACAAAAAACAAAAAAGACGAATTATACTTTTACAGTTGCTACTGACCTGGGGGCCCGTCGCCATAAGTTGAGAACAGCGTCGGCTATTAGACAGTCGCTACGGCATAAACAGTCACCTTAATTATAACTTAACTAGTATATAACTTCATTCTCATTTTTAAAGCAATAGCATTAACGTTAAAACAATCCAAAATGGTTGGTTTCTAAAGAATACACACATGCACTACACGCTGTTGTACTGAAGAAACACAGTCACTGTGTCGGGGAGGTGTCTGTCATCACATCATTCGGCTGGAATGTGGGGGCCTGAAGCTTGCTGGTACTCGCTTCGTTGTATGCATTCGCGCTATTCCGTAGGCAGAGATGTTGAGGGTGGAGTGGGAAGAGCGCCACTTCTCAGATGATTGAAAGGGGAGAGAAGCACGTTGGTTGTATTGCCACAGCATAATGCGCCGTTCTTCTGAGATCCGCACTCGAATGGTACTAACAAGACTGAATCAGCGTGTATCAACTCACAGCATTGCACGGCCGCCGGAGGAAAATATAAAATCCAATTACCAGTCACAGCACAACAAATTGCCAAATGTTATCAAAAAGAAATACAAGTCTTGGTGCAACATTGCAGGGCCTGACATCATATATCAAACGTAGGTACAATGTCGGTTAGAATACTGCGGGTGGCGACCATTCAGTTCTGCCGGAGCAGGCGGCCAGTAGGTGTTGCATGGCCGCCATCTTGTCTCCGCCTCCGTTGGTTTCGTCAGTGTCACTCTGTCGCTGTAAGAACGAGGTCTGTTTTAGGCAGGCTGTGGCGGCCCGGGTATAATTATTGTCCATGGAAATGGTGTCGTGTTTATCACAATTAGGGCCCTACCATTTGTAGATATCGCACTGGAAGACCTGGTCACGCGATTCTCAGTTGATCAGACGGCCCATTGGGTCGGCCAGTCAGTGGAGACTCATCTGCGACTGTCCAGCGTCTGTCACCCGGCCTAGGTATACTGTATACTACTGATATACAACCGCAAGAGGCATAGATCCTAATGAGCCGCTGAGGCATCAGCGGGTCATGAAGATCTATGCCACTTGCAGATCTATGGATGGAGATGTTATGTGACCCCTTTCAGGACGGACATTAGGAGATCTGTTTTTGGTAGTTTGCGGTGAATTCCCTTGGGAGTTGGTTTCGTGTCTGTCGCTGTAAGAACGAGGTCTGTTTTGGGTAGGTTGCGGTATATTGTCCAGAGAAATGGTGTCGTGTTTATCACAATTCGGTCCCTACCATTGTAGATATCGCACTGGAAGACCCTAATCCCCTGTCACTCTGTCTGAGGAATTTAATTTGTATTGTCAATGATACCAACGAGAGGCGCTTATCTGATATAATAATAATAATACTAATAATAATACTAATAATACCAATAATAATACTAATAATAATAACAATAATGATAATGTTGACAATAACAATAATAATAATAATAATAACTTCTCCTACTTCTTCTCATTATTAACCCCTTCTCTGGCAACGGACGTACATTTCCTTTCTGAGATCTGTGTTCACTGAACGACCAAAAGCCACAACTGTCCAAAGAATATGGACAAAAAGTAGTATCAGCAAGAGGCATAGATCCGCATGAGCCCCTGTAGTCGCGGGAACTCATGAGGATCTATTTCTCTTGCAGTTAAAGAGTGATCACTTTATGTCAACAATGAAGAGTTTTAGCAATTTAAAAAAAAAAATCAAAAGTGCAGTGTTAAAATTCCAACACGAAACAACGCAGTACGGGAAAAGAACAACTCACAATAAAGGCTTCCTCAGACGGAGAAACGAAACGAAACATTTCGTCGAAATATCCGCATTTCAGACATTTCTCCAACATTTCACCGTTTCACGAAATGCGAAACGACACATTTCACGAAATAGAACCTGTCTCTATTTTGTGAAACATTTCGCGAAACATTTCTTCCGTTGCCCAATCAGCGTCGTCCGCTGCCAATCTGACTCATTCAAGCCCAAACACTGAAGATAGCAACGGTAAAGCGATGCCGTGGAGTCAGTTCTATTATGGCTAGAATTGCGTGATGTGACGCACGATTCTGTAAGATTTAAGCGGAGAAATCATTTTCGAAGTGAAATCTATCAAGTATCATCACTAAAGTACCACCAAAATATGATTTTAGGTCAGTTTTCTGAACCCCACTTTCATCGGCTGCTCTGCGAAGCTATCGCTTCGAGACAGCGGCATCCTCGTTTCGCTTGAATCAGCCCTGTTTACGCATTCAAAAGCGCTTACGTTTATTCGATATGGTCGGCAATTCACTTTAATTGTGTAAGTGAAGGCATACATGTGTTATATGTTTAGTTTTTAAGCGTCAGTAGTCAGAAATATGACCCGATATCCACCAATACAAACCAGAGCATGTCCGCAGTGAAGGGTTACTTGACCTGTACCAATCGAAATGAATTTTCACCATCGCGTTTCTACGTGTGCGGAGGAGGCATTTCAATGCAATGAAAATGTTTCGTTTCTTGTGCATTTCGTTTCTCCGTGTAGGGAAGCCATAAGTTAACTCTTTTAGTCCCAAGGTCCCATTTCTCAAATTCTGGATGTGTTGCCTAATGACTATGTACCAGTTGCAGGAGATGGATTGAGCATGATAATTCAAGGGTAGTGCCAAAATAACCCGGCGCCTTCAGGCGCCAAGCTATTTTGGCACTACCCTTGAATTGTCATGGTCAATCCATCTCCTGCTGTAGGGACTCGGGGCTAAATGGGTTAAAGACCATCCTGCACAAATAAATTTAGATTCTGTCGCAGTGCTAATTTGGACAAGACAGTGAAGAAGGGTTTTGCCTTCACAGTGCAGAATATATGCTGATCTTCTGGGGCTCATGATCATCTTTGCCTCATGCTGAATGAGGGCCCTCGCGTAAGACGTGTTTGGGATCAAGTATCCAGCAATCTACGTGACGCGCCTCACGCTCGAAAACATTTGTTTTGTCATACACGCCCACAGCTTTCTGCCAATAGGAGTTATTCTTAAACTACAATCAGGTCGAAGACGATAGTCTGAGCTGTTTTATAGTAAGGAATGGCAGTAGCTGAGAGTTACCGGCCCTGGTCGAGACGATACACAGCTTGTTTTGTGGTGCTCTTTTTTGCTTATTTTTTTCTAGTTTAATAGGACTGTACTGACTCAAAAAGTTAGGAGAGTCACTGTAGCCACAAGAAGAAGTTCCTGTCAATATTTCTCTCTTGTGCTAGCTCCTGTTGGAGCAGAGGACGGACGGAGGATTTCGAGTGCTGTGGTGTGTGGACCGGCCGGTCGGTGCAATATGGCGACCTCAGCTATGCACGTTGAGCCCGTGTTTGCAAAGGCGAGCGACATGCCGGGAGACGCCAGTGTACTGGAGGTGTGTTTGGCGGCCGAAAGTGTCTCTGGCAGAGAAACAATTGCTGGAGCTCAACGTATCCGCGGGCTATGGCGAATATATCCACTGAATAGAGAGGCCAGGACAACTTTATTGGTAAATGGAATGGAGATAGGTGGGCGATCTCTCTGTCTACACGACAAGAACCCTTACATTCTGCGGGAATCTCGCTCAGAAACACCGACTACACGGCTTTACATACAGGACATACCCATCAGCGTAGCAGACGAAGAGGTTATTACCCTCTTCGACAGACTCGGATGTGTCAGGCGCTCTTCTATTACATATGAGCGTGCCCGTAACACTGATGGTAAGCTGACCCGTTTCCTGACCGGACGTCGGTTTGTTTACATGGTCGAGATCCCGACGGTTCCATTGGAGCGTAGTTTTCAGATGGGTCCCTTCAGAATTTCTCTATTTTACAAGGAAATGAAGAAAACGCACGAGCAAAAGTGTTCCAACTGCTTGCAGACAGGACACTACACTCATGAATGCGTTAATCAGGTGGTGTGTCGTGGATGCAGACAGGGTGGACACAGAGAAAAAGAGGGCAAGTGTGTTCAACTGACAACCGAGGAAAACACCATGACGGCTGACCCAGTAACTGACACGGACATTGCCGACGTTATTGTGACATTCCCTGCCGTGACACCAACAGACTCTGACCCCAAAACCGATCCCGTGCCGCCCGCGGCTTTGTTTGCCTCTGGTGACAGCGCGGATGTGGGTCAGCGTGTACAGAAAGGTCGCCAGCTGTTGGAAAGAGGTCGCCACGAGAAGAAAGGAAAACAAACGAAGCTTACCAGTCTTGTCCAGCGTAGACACCGATCGATACACCCCCAACAAAAGACTGAGGTCGGAATCTAATTCCCCTCTTCATTCCCCAGGTAAAAACGCACGCACTCTACTGCCAACAAAGGACGGTCGGGAGACTGGAACCACTGAAACCTCCGAGTCCGACTCCGTGCCACAGGGCCTGACCTAACAAAGTTGGTCAAATATGTGGCTCTTTTTCGGTCCTGACCTCGCATCCATCCCTGGACTATGAGACCGTTATGCGACTCAAAGTATTATCACTATTGAGATTAATAAATAAACACTGTTAGGCCCTTTATGGATGCTATATCAAATATTAATGTTGTAACGCTCAACGTAAGAGGAATTAGAAATAAGCGAAAACGAAATGTAGTGTTTCGATTTCTTAGACAGAAAAAAGTGGATATTGCATGTTTACAAGAAACGTATATTACTGACGACGTGAAGGAGGAGTGGCGGAATGAATGGGGTGGTCAACTGTTCTGTTGTTGTGTTAGCAGTCATTCAGGAGTCATCATGGGTCAGGTTATCTTAGTGCGAAGAGATTTTATATACGATACAAACCTCGTACATCACTCAGACAGAATACTGTCTCTGGAGGTGTCTATTGATGACAACATACTCATGATACACAACGTATATGCCCCGGCTTTAGGAAAAAAGGCTCCTTTCCTTGAGCAGCTGGTACAACATTTAAATTATTACCCTATATCGTCTGTCTTGGTGTGTGGAGACTTTAACTGTGTTCTAGACAACAATAAAGACGTAATTAGTGGAGACAAGCACTCAGTGAAGAACGTTTCCTCTTTTAATGACTTTCTGATTAACAGTGATTTGAACGACACATGGAGATTACTGAACCCACAGCAGACGGAGTTTACATGGTCTAGAAATAACCCCACTCAGGCTAGACGGTTAGACTACGCGCTTTCTTCCGATGAAGTGTTTGACAGAATTCTCTCCTGTGAGCATGAGTCGGTGTCTTTTCTCTGACCATAGATGTGTCACTTTAAAGTACTGTATATCTAATGTTACTAGAGGCCCAGGCTACTGGAAATACAATAACAGCCTTCTCAAAGATGAGCAGTACGTCAAAATGATGAATGCATTAATCTCTAATTTTAAGGCTACGACAGATGAAACAGATAGTCAGATAAAATGGGAGTTATTAAAAATTCAAATACGTGAACTCAGTATAAACTTTTGCAAAATTAAAAAACGAAAGGAAAGCAAAAGGTTAGAGGATTTACAAAGAAGACTGAATACTTTTGATATAGCACTTGCCAACAATCCCAGTAACATTGATATTCAGCAACTACGTCAGAAAACAAAGATTGAACTTGAAATCTTTGAACAGCACGCTGCAAATAGCGCTCGAGTCCGTGCTCGAGTAAAGTGGATAGAAGAAGGCGAAAAAAATACGAAGTATTTTTTGAATTTAGAAAAAGCTCGCGCGAATTCCAAAGTAATAATGATAATTAACTCTGGAAGATGGGTCAGTAGTTACAGATCAAAACAAGATACTGGAGGAACAGATGAAACACTTTACATCAATGTATGCATCTCGCACAGACCAGTCCCCCATGAGTCGCTTGGCGGATGATTTCATAAGTGACACTGCAATTCCAAAACTTTCATCCCTTGATAGTGAGTCATGTGAAGGTTTAATAACAGTAGATGAAGCTTCCATTGGTTTGAAACATTTAAATAACGGGTCAGCCCCCGGCTGTGATGGTATTACAGTAGAATTCATGAAAATGTTTTGGGCCCATCTGAAGGATCTTGTGGTGGACTCCATGAACAAGGCCTTTGAAAATGGCGCTTTGTCTCCTTCACAGACCAAAGCAGTCATTACTCTAATACATAAAGGGAAAAATCTAAGTCGAGATATTTTGAGAAACTGGCGTCCCATCTCCCTAACAAATACAGACTATAAAATTTTGGCAAAGTGTCTTGCTCTTAGACTGGCCAACGTGGTCGGAGATATTGTCCACGAAGATCAAAAAGGTTTTATCAGAGGTCGCAAAATCTCTACAGCTATAAGGTTAATTGATGATACCGTTGAGTACATGAACCAAATAAACTCCCCAGGATTACTGCTGGCGCTCGATTACGAATCTGCCTATGATAGTATATCAAAGGAATTTATTTTATATTCTTTAGAAAAATTTGGGTTTGGTCGTGAATTTGTTCGGTGGGTATCTGTTATTATGTCAGACGCTAAGAGTTGTGTTAATTACTGTGGCTGGTTGTCAGGGTTCTTCCCAGCAGCACGTGGAATCCGTCAAGGTTGTCCGTTCTCACCATTAGCTTTTGTCGTTGCGATGGAACTCTTTGCAATTAAAATTCGACAATGCAAAGAAATAAAGGGACTTGTAATGCCGTATGATGGATCCGACGAACTGAAGTTATTAAAGATTCTTCTCTACGCTGATGATGTAACCATGTTCTTGAGAGACGAACATGACCTAAGAAACGCTCTTGCCATAGTTGCTCATTTCTCAAAATTTTCGGGCCTACAGCTTAATAAGAATAAATCAGAAGCCATGTGGCTAGGCTCGAAAAAGAACTGTGATGAACAATATGGAGTACTCCGGTGGAGCAAAAAGGTTAAAATTCTTGGAATCTACTTTAAAAATGACCAGCCAGCGTCACAGGTTGAGGAAAACTGGACCGGTAGAATTCAAAACATGAGAAGTATAATATCGAAATGGAAAAAGCGGAAATTAAGCATTCGGGGGAAAGCTTGCGTTGTTAAAACATTTATTATCTCACAGATGGTATATGCAATGCAAGCGCTCAGTATCCCCTCAGACGTACTAGATGAAATAAACACTTTGCTTTTCAGATATTTATGGAAGAACAAAAATTTGAATAAGAAGGCCTTTGAGAAGGTAAAACGTTCAGTTATGTGCAGTGATTATTGTGAGGGGGGAATTAAAATGATTAACATGAGGGATATGCAAGCCTCCTTTCTCTGTGAGTGGGCAGCGAGGCTGCGTACAGC
>BTPG01000002.1:265079683-265094683 GCA_036245525.1 Semisulcospira habei | reverse complement strand
CACTCATTACAGATCACCTGTCATTAAAGACCATCATTTAGGTGGCTGTCGCTGCCTAAATGATGGTCCTTAATGCTTGGTGACACTGTTCGCCCTTCAAGACTTCTTTTTTTAGATCACTTTTTCTTGCAAAAGAAAAAAATGGCGGTCGCTCAAAATATGCTCTACCGTATTCTATCGCTGATAGTATGACCCAGTAGTCTCTACTGTACTCGTGCTCGGTGATCAATAAACCCGTGTGCCTTGGCATTCAGTAGTCGGTTTTACACTCAGCCCCGAAAAACAACTGTTTGAGGCGGACATACCATGATGGTTCAAGGGCGCTACCAGATTAGCTTGGAGAGAGCAGCGCCCTTGCACAATTAACTCATTCAGCCCGAAGGCCGTATTTCCCAAATTTTGGAGTCGTCATCTAATGACTATGCACCAGTTGCAGAGATGGATCGACATGATAATTCAAGGGCAGTGCCAGATTAGCTTGGCGCCTGTCGGCGATAAGCTAATCTGGCACTACCCTTGAATTATCATGGTCGACCCATCTCATGTTGTAGTGCGTCAGGGCTGAATGGGTTAACTGTCAATCTCAAGCATGATTATTGTATGTCGGGCTGTGTGCTGGTGATGTTGATGATGATGACGATGATGATGATGGTACGTGAAATTGTGTACAAACATAATGCTGGTTTAACCCCTTCACTGCCAGGGAATGCAGTCTGCGTTTATGAAATCTTTGTAAATTCAACTTCAGTTATGTCGTCAAATGAAAATGGATACAAAGTGGTTTCAGAAAAAGGAATATTGAGATCCCGCGACTCATTAGTGAAAGGGTTGACTTTTGGGTTGGCGGCGGTGCTTTTCGTTGAGGCGATTCCTGCATGAAAGTGGCTGCTACAGACACCAAAAGGGTTAATCAGGGGCGGATCTGGGGCGGGGGGGGGGGGGGTGAGGATTGGGGATTCCAGGAATTTCGAACCTGCCCCCCCCCCCCCCCAGTCCAAAACTTGTTAAAATGCTATAACAAAGACTGAATTTTTTGGGGTGTTTGGAACACCCCCCCCCCCCCTCCCCTTCACGTTTAAAATTTGGCGAGTATTCACACACGCACCCCTTCCCCCCTACCCCCTTCCCCCGCTGTTTGTTATTTTGGCGAATGGTGAGAGTCTTAACACGCACGCGCCTTCTCTTACCCCCCCCCCCCCCCCTTCATCCCCGCCCCGCTTACCCCCGCTTTTCGATTTTTCGGCCCCTGGAAGCAAGGTCTAGCGTCGGAGAGGCCTTTTGTATGAGGTTGAAGGTCCCAAAGAAAACGTTGGACCCCCCCCCCCTCTAGAGGTAACTGATCCGCCCCTGGTTAATAATTTGTATTTATCATTGATGTCAAGGAACAAATACTTTACGTATCCCAAAATATAGTCTTGGAACCTAAAGTCTAAATCACAGACTAGTTATTACAAATCTGGAGTGTATTTTACCCTTTGGCTGTCGGTAGCGCATTTTGTCGAGGTGACTCCTGCAAGGAAGCACCTCGACAAAAAGGGCTACCGACAGCTACAGGGATAAATATTTTGACCTATGGCAAGTACACCTACGTGCTGCAGTTCTGCGCTGTCAGACTTGATGCGGCTGGGGACGTTGCCAGACGAGATTGGGCGAGATTATTTGTCATCTGATGGGCAGCTCTGTTACGCAAGCGAGCACACCGGCGACTGGTTGATTCTAATCACTTCAACCTCCAGTAGCAAAAGGCCGTGGGGCCGAGGCCCTTTGCTTACCGGTACCTAACGACAAAGTCGCCTAGTTTCTTGAAATTCTCTCCAAATCCCCGACCACGGTCCAGCTGCACGAAGTCTTGACTCAAACAGCCATGCTTTTCAGGCACTACTGTGGCGCTGTTATAGATGATCTGTCTCCATCAGCGGACAATAGTGAGGTTTTGTTTGCAACGAACGACACCCAGCAACGAAAGAAAGCGAAGTCACGGCGGATAACCAACGTCTGTCATATGCATAAGCAACACCCAAAACATCTGCTGTGAGAGGCATGGATCCTCTTGAGGCCTCCTAACACATGAGGATCTATGCTTCTTGGAGATATTATGAGCGCTGTTCATGCTCTCAGTACAAGCTTGATAACGGAACTCAACCAATGTCTCCAGAGATGGATGTCAACATTGCTCAGCTAATAATATATATTAAAAAAATATTATTATGTAATTCATAAATAAGTGTAAGTTGAAATTCGAAAATATGCAACTTCAATCAGCGTAGGTGGCGCTGCGCCGCATAGACACGTTTTTCCCCCCAGGGAATTTGTCACCAGGGACAACACAGGTTAACATATTTTGCTCCAGGACCGAAATCCGCAAATTTTGAAGTTTCCCCCTAAAGACTGTATTAAACGTCTGGAAACAGATCGAGCGTGATAGTTCAAGGGTTGTGCCAGAATAGCTTGGCGCCTATGGGCGCCAAGCTATTCTGGCACAACCCTTGAACTATCACGCTCGATCCATGTCTTGCCGTGGCGTGTCGGAGTTGAATGAGTTAACAGAGGGGCAAGAAAAGGCAGTAACAAAGCGCTAATTGCTTCAAAACACTGGGGGAGAAGAGGCACCGTAAATCTTCACGATTGATCCCCCTCTTGCGTGCAGAGAGCTCAGAACCGCACACCCTTTTACAGTATCAGTCTCTGACAGATACTATTCCTATGTCAAGAGGCATAGATTCTCATGAGCCACTGCAGATGCAGAGGCTAGCTAATCTGGCACTGCCCTTGAATTATCATGGTCGATCCATCTCCTGCAACTGGTGCATAGTCATTAGATGACGCCTCCAGAATTTGGGAAATGCGGCCGCCGGGCTCATGCCAAAGATACCCCACATGGGAATATGGACTCACAAAGACGTCAGCTGCAGGGGGCTCATGAGAATCTCTACCTCTTGCATTTAGAGTTTGTTCTCGGCAGTTAATGGGTTAACGTCTCCTGCTGAGACACAAGCATTCGTCGAAGGTTTAACACATTCATTGCCACTGGACTCATCTTTTTTCGTCTGAAATCTTTGTTCTTGTAACGCCCACACGCCACAACCGTCCAATGAACATGGATAGATACAAACTGGTCTCAGCAAAAGGCATAAATCCTCATGAGCCCCCGCAGTCGGGGGGGGGGGGGGCTCATGAGGATCTAAGCCTTTGCAGATGGATCGCGTTGACTGTTTTCTCGGCAGCGAAGGGGTTAAGTCTGTGACGAGTGTTGCTCGCAGGCATACGCCTTATTTTCTGTTTGTGGTCGATAGTTTTCGCACGTCAAGCCCCCTAAAATAAGGTCGCAACTGCCGAATTCTGGAGCTGACCCCTGAAGACTACGTGACAGTTCAGGAGACAACTTGACCATGATATTTCAAGGGTGGTGCCCGTACTGAGCCGTTGTCAATTTGATGTTACATACACTGTTGTGGAGTGTGAGTGAGTCATGCGAGCTGCACCTGAAGTGGCAAAACAGATTTTCCTGTAAGTGAACGTGTGTTTGGAATAATAAAGCTGATTGATTGATTGTTTGGTTGATTGATTGATTGATTGTTTGGTTGGTTGATTGATTGATTGATTGATTGGGTGATTAATTGATTGATTGATTGATGGAGAATAGTTTCGTGCCTTGACCAGTTTTGGTGATAGTTTAACTCATTCAAGGCGCACCACTGCAATAGCTGCGAAAGTGTCGTATAGCGTTGCCGGCGGCAACGCTATACGATAATTCGGCAGCTACTGATGCGGACACCCTAAACACTACATTATAGGCGCCGAGACAAGTAAAGCTATCGTGACAGTACTCTTGAACTATCATGGACGATCCCTATCTTGTTGAACTAGCGCATCGGGCAGAATGAGTCAACTTATTGGAGACGTGTCACAGACATGCGGCGAATGAAGTTATTATTAACCCTTTGCGTGTCGGTCGCGGTTCTTGTCGCGATAATGCATGATTTCTACAGTAATTATCGCGACAAAAAACAGCTACCAACAAAAAACAGGATCAAAGGCGTGCCGTATATATTGTTATCATGCGGCACATAACCCAATGCGCACAAGGTCGTCGGGCCGACGTCGCCCGTCGTCCGTGCGCGGGCCAACGGCGGCCTTCCTCGGCCTGATGACCTTATGCGCATCGGGAAAGTCACCGTTCGAGACGTAAAACATTCGGATACACTGAAGATGAGGTTAGCCGTGGGGACATGTGGAGTTTAAGCGGCACGTAGTGAATGAACCACAATCAAATCTGTTTAACCCATTCAGCCCTAACGCACTAACGCCGACAGGCGCCAAGCTAATCTGGCACTGCCATTGAATTATCATGGTCGATCCATCTCCTGTAACTTTCGCGTTGTCATTAGATGACGCCTCCAAAATTTGGGAAATACGACCGTCGGGCTGAATGAGTTAAGGCGACAACCCAAAGGGCTATCAAAATATGACCGCTTTAGGCAGATGGTGTCCTTACACAGGAGCATTAAAGTAAACAGAGCACCATCGACCAGTTGCATGAGAGAGCTAGCTCAGTCCTGCGCTATCCACTAAGCAATGTGCTCCGCTACAGCGTAGCACCTTTCTTAATGGCTGGCGCAGGACAAAGCTCATTCGCGCAGCTGAGTCCATTTGATAAAACATGGATGGTCTGCTTAGGCAACTGGTCGCCTTGTTCAGGTGGTCGCTTTGAAAGGTTTGACTGTAACACTTTTGAGGGACTTGCTGCATAAGAAGGGCAAACCCACCGCGCGGACGGACAAAAAAATTAAACTAGTTCAGAATGACGTTTCAGTTGAATGTTGACAAAACCAGCCATTGACCTTTCTCTTTTACGAAATAAGTTGACATGGAGTATTGAAGTTGGAAAGTGTGTGTGGGTTAACATTTTTTTCTTTCCTTTTTTTTTTTTTTTTTTCGCGACGTGTAAAAGATATTGCTTTTCAGCTGCATAGCGAAATGTCTGCAATTTCAAAATTTGCATTTACAGATTGCATGCTACGAGAAACCGCTCATCATTATACATTGGACATGTGCCGAATGCGGCACGCCTCGAATGTGTTAACCCCCACGCAGCCGAGCAAAGGCGATACCTAATTCAAATACAAGAGACATAGATCCTCGTGAGCCCCCCGCTGTTGCGGGGGGGCTCATGAGGATCTATGTCTCTTACTGACCCCATTGTGTACCTTTGTCAGTTCTTGGACGGTTGGGGGTTTGGGCGTTGAATCCACAAAGATTTCAGAAACATAAATCTCCGCCCACTGGCAGTGAAGGGGTTAACTCTTTGGCTGTCGGTAGCGCTTTTTGTCGGGATGATTTCTGCGCGAGTCATCGCGACAAAAGGCACTCCATACAACAAGGCGGAATCATCGCGACAAAAACTGCTTCCGACAGCAGGAGGGTTAACATGGTGCCTTGGGAGGCGTCGCTAATCACACGCTGCCCTGACAAAGAGATGGTCCGATCGATGAGCCACATGTAAACACAACAAAGTAAAAAAAAAATGGCATGCAGCCAGGATGTACAATAAAGTGTTTTCATTCTAAACGTGTTCACAATGCTCGGCGTGTTTTGCTAACCGCGAGGACCAGTCATTAGGGTGGTTTCGTTTGAAACCAACGACTCCCAAAAATAACCAGCTTGTAGCCTAAGCATACACAACACACCAAACATCTCCAAGAGGCACAGATCCTCATGAGCCGAGGGCTCGTGAGGATCAGTGCCTCTTGGAGATGTTTGGTGTGTTTCTACGCTTAGGCTACAAGCTGTTTGACTGCTGTGATATCGCGGAGTCGTTCGTTACAAACGAAACTTCACGTTAGTCAGACCCGGATCAATCAGTTTTCAAGGGGGCGGGGGTGCTCAACTTTGTTTTTCTATTGTCAGGGTCTAGTTTATATCAACACACCACAACCGAAACTGTTCTTCTGAGGTTTTTGAGAGTTTCTAACTGTTATGTACGGCACTGAAACACAAGCGTTACAACTCAATTTTAAACACACTTATTTATAGTTTGATGCCAGCCGAGGGGGGGGGGGGGGAGGGGGGGGCGTAGTTTCAAAGCACTCCCCCCTGGATCCGGTCCTGTTAGTTTCGCTGTACGGCTCGCTTATATGGGGCAGAAAAAAATGAAACACATTGTTTGGAAGGGTGCATGGTGCGAGTATTTTTCCTGTCATGTAGCAGAATGAAAAAAAAAAAAAATAGACAGCAGAAATGAGACTCCAATTTTGTTTTCCGTGTCTACAGATGAACCAACAGATGTCGATTCTGGTGGTTATACATTAGGCGTGTCCTGGCAGGTTAGGAATGGCCGGGGTATGTAGGCATAAAGGGCAGGCTGGTGTGTGTATGTGTGTGTGTGTGTGTGCGTGTATGATGCGTGTGTGCGTGCATGTGGTGTGGGTGTGTGTGTGTGTGTGTGTGTGTGTGTGTGTGTGTGTGTGTGTGTGTCTGTGCGTGTGTGTGAGCGTGCGTGCGGTGGGCGTGTGTGTGTGTCTGTGTGTTTGTGTGAGTGCTTGCGTTTGTGGTGTGTGTGTGTGTACGTGTGTGTGCGTGTGTGTGCGTGTGTGTGTGCTTATGCGAGTGTGTGTGTGTGTGTGTGTGTGTGTGTGTGTGTGTGTGTGTTTGTGTGTGTGTGTGTGTGTGTGTACGTTTGCATTTATTCGCACGCAACAGGTTGTGGAAAGACCAGAGATTGTAACAATTAACCCATTCGGCCCTGACGCACTACAACAGGACGAGATTGATCGACCGTGATAATTCAAGGGTAGTGCCTGCTTAGCTGGAATTATCAAGGTCAATCCAACACTTGCAATTAGTACATAGTCTTTAGGTGACACCTCCAAAATTTCAGAAATGCGGCCTTGGGTTCAAATGTCCATAATAGTTCGCTCTAAACGTATATCGAATGTCTATCGGGTGCTGGCGGAGGGGGGGGGGGGGGGGGCAAATGGGTGGGGTGTGGTGCTCAAGTCATTGCGTGCGTATTGACAAAAGAACTTGCTGAATCCAACACGCAGGAAACCATCAGTCAACTTCATCACTACTGACACCTTGGCCGATTTGTTGCACTATGAACACGTAAAACAACTGAAGTCCAGTGATGGTTTTCTCTCGTGTTTATTTCAGTCTAAAGAGCATTGTCTGGGGTTCGGCAAGACCAACCACAGACTACAATTCGGTCGTTCTCTTACTATCCTCTAGTAAGTGTCACCGTTAATTCGGACGGACCGTCGGGGGTTCTTTCTCCGGGTACTCCGGCTCTTCCTCCCCCACTACTTTGGTATCAGTTTCAGCCCACTTAATCAAATTTCAAATACAAACGATTTTGAATTTCCAAAAACTACAGTAGCTCGCTTGAGCTTGCCCTTAGCACCACGTGAATGTTCTGTGTTTATGTACAGTGTGTGAGTGAATGCGCGTGATTCACGTGAGCGTGCTTGCTGGGTTCAGTTCGCGGCGGCGCTTTGAGCCGATTTTCAATTGGGATAAAGCGCCTATTTAATGCGCTTATTATTATTATTATTATTATTATTATTATTATTATTATTTGCTCTCTCTTCGACTTTCGTCCATCTCTCTCACTCTCCTCTCGTTGTGTTCCCTCTCTCGTTGTGTGTCTCGTTCTCTATGCTATGCTATTATTGAAGGGACAAGGACTTCCAGCTGGCGCTGATTTTGTCCGGGGGGGGGGATGGGCCAAGGGGTGGGGGGGGTGGGGGGGGGGGAGAAGGGAGTTTAGTTCTGGCTGTCTGTCGCTGGTGCTCGCGCATCGCTAGTTTTACAATCTTGCATCATGGCTGCCCGCGCCCTATGGGGGTCGAGTCGTAGGGGTGGGGGGGGGTGGGGGGTGTTCTCCTTCGTTCTTGTCGTCAGTGACGGGTCGTTTGTTTAGATGTGTTGGATCAGGGGGTGTTTGTTAAGTAGTTGTATTGTCTGGTTTGCGGTGGTGTGCCAAGTGTCTGGGGTGGGGTTTATGAGACCTTCCAGTGTGAGAGGTGGGTTTAGTATGTCTTCTAGTCTAGCTCTGGCGTGGTTTATGGTAGTGCAGTCTAGCAGTATATGTTCTGTTGTGAGTGTGTGGCCGCATGTACATATGACTGGGTTGGGGTGGACCAGGTATCTCTCGCCCCCTAGTCTGATTCTTGTTAGTCGGGTTTGGTCTTTCCTTTTGCCTGAGAGTAGGATGGGTACGTTGTTTAGGACCCTCGTGAGGCCTTTACGTCTACCTCTTTTTGCGTGATGAAATTCTTTTTCCCATAGATTTTGGAAGGCTGGCCGGAGGGCGTTTGATCTTTCGGCTGCCGACAGGGGTAGGTCGAAGAAGGTCGATTCTTGGTCGAGGCCTTTCTTCGCTATTTTATCTGCTTTCTCATTACCTGGGATCCCTACATGGGAGGGAACCCAAATGAACTTAATTTCCTGGCCTAATTCTGTGAGTTCCGCTACTCTGAGTCTAATAAGATATGTTAGGTCTGTCTCGTTCTCTCGTTGTGTCTAGTCTGTATATACCCTTGCCCTTATCAATCATCTTCCCACTTAGGACCCGCCCCTCGTTTAGGGCCGGTGCCGTTACGTGAATTAGAGCGCCCACGCGTGCCAATGGTCCCGTTAATTAGATGCCATCCACTTCCCATATAGTAACAGTTCCGGAGGCCGGCCCGTTATCTTGATTAGGGCTGCCCGGCGAGTCCGGTAGTTACATACAGACGCTGACCATATGTTATGTGACCGGAAACTACATCCAGATGCCGGACGTGGAGGCACGCGTCAGTAGTGCAACAGATTTCCTCTCTCTCCGATCTGTATGTGCGTCCAGACAATAACATGGAGTTCATCGTCCTCGTTGGTGTTGGTGTAAACATATTCTTGGTGTTCCTTAATCCCTTCAATATCAAGAAAAAAGAACAGGATGAAAGTACAAGAAACATAACTGCGGTGGCGGATGAGGATCCATGCCTCTTGATGACACTACTTTGAAGTTATGTCGCGGGAGAATCATCTTTGAACGAAGAACCTCATAAGATTATCCCATTCAGCCCTGACTCACTACAGCAGGAAATGGGTCGACCATGATAATTCAAGGTTAGTGCCAGTTTAGCTTGGCACCTGTCGGCGCCAGGCTAATTTGGCACGACAGGCGCCAAGCTAATTTGGCACTACCCTTGAATTATCATGGTCGATCCACTTCCTGTAACTGGTGCATAGTCATTAGATAACGCCTCGAAAATTTGGGAAGTACGGCCGTCGGGCTTGCTCCCTTATTCTCTCTCTCCCCCCTTCCCCCCCCCCTTTTGCGCCACACTCCCCATTGTTAGATAAAACATTCATCGGACATTGGACTGTCGTTCACCTTTTCCACACCCCTTCCTTCTCCCTCCCCCCCCCCCCCTCACTACCCTCCCCCGCCCCCACCCAGTGCCTGACTTTATAAAGACTAGAAAGTAAAATGTCAGGCACGTCGCTGCCTCCCATCCCCATCCCTCTCCCACTTCCCCCCCCCCCTCCCCGCCCCCGTCTGCCTCCCCCAAATATATCTTATTACTACTACGCCACTGCAAAAAAAAAAAAAAAAAAAAAAAAAAAAAAAAAAAAAAAAAAAAAAACCGAATCAATGAACAAAGAACAATGAACAATGAAAAATTAAAGACCATACTTTGTGTACTGTCTTCGCTGCAACAAAGGACACGTCTTTGACCAAGACACCTATTGCAAATGATGAGCTCTCTCGTGCACGGAGGTGGCAGACTCAGTGCTTGCCCGCCTCCCTTGAGACTCACAAAGTATTTATTTGCCGTCCCACGCCCAGCTTAACTCTTTTAGCAGGAGTCATAGATCCTCATGAGCACCTGCAACTGCAGGGGCTTTGAGGATCTATGCCTCCTGCCGACGGAGAACGGCTTCAGTTGCTCCTCAAAAATTTTAATGAGGATGTCATTATAAGGAAAGGGTATGTTTGTTTGACATACTTGGATGATGGTGGTTTGATTGTAGGTCAGTTTGACACAACTGTTTGAAAGTCTCTCACAAACCAGATAGGTGAGGCTAGCGCTGGCAGAATTGTAGGCAGGGGATCTAACTGTTGTCTGTCCAGCGCTGTGATTCCCCTTGGTTTGCATACATAACTGTTTGAAAGGACGTCGGCTCATAGAAAGTATAGGTCATTGCACATCGGAGCGCACAAAGTTTTTCGCTAATATCTCCGCAAAGAGCAACTTTTCTAAACCAATCTTAGAACAAATATCATTAAGTGCCCGTTGACCTTTTTAAGAAACTTGAACAATAATTATGTCAGTTTTGCTGTACAGTCGTAAGCATTTGGATTTTTTTTTTTTTATGAAGTGACTGATTTCGCATCCCTAAAATTGCCCCATATATATTAAGGCCAGTAATGAAAGATCCCTGTTCACGTGAATTGGCAAAGTTTTCAAGCCTAAAACAGCGCAGGCATACATGAAGTCTTCATGCTTGACTTCAATATGGATATCTGCCTGGGCTGTATTTAGGGTATTTGGCTTGTTCTTGTCTTTTCACCAATTTTCTTTTTTATGGCTGTACAGCAAAATCGACAAATCATCGGAGTTCAGTTAAAAAAAAATTTATATTAGGTCAATTAGCACTACATGATATTAATTTGTACTTAACCCATTCAGCCCTGACGCCCTACAGCAGGAGATGGGTCGACCATGATAATTCAAGGGTAGTGCCAGATTAGCTTGGCGCCTGTCGGCGCCAAGCTGATCTGGGACTGCCCTTGAATTATCATGGTCGATCCGTCTCCTGCAACTAGTGCATAGTCATCAGATGACGCCTCCATAATTTGGGAAATACACCCGTCGGGCTGAATGAGTGAAAGTAGTACAGAAAATTGTTCCTTTGCGAACGTATTTGGGAAATGTCGAGCGGCATATATACAGTATAGAAAGCCTGCGGAAGTACAGTACAGCTGATTGTGTAATTACTAATTACCACAATACAAAGAAAGGATTCAATTTGGATTATGGGTGTAGGCCTGTAAATCTGTTTTGTGTGAGCTCATCAAATTGCTCGATTGCGGCATGTTCAAGAACACATTGTCACAACCCTTTGCATGTGACTGACTCCGTTGATCTCTCTCTCTCTCTCTCTCTCTCTCTCTCTCTCTCTCTCTCTCTCTCTCTCTCTCTCTCTCTCTCTCTCTCTCTCTCTCTCTCTCTCTCTCTCTCTCTCTCTCTCTCTCTCTCTCTCTCTCAGCCCCTGGTCAGGCCGCTGATAGGCGTGAGTCTTCTGCGACCAACAGCAGTGGCCTGGAGGCTTCTCGCAGGTCTCGGGCACACACCACCACCCCTCTGTGTCAGGAACAGAGGCATAGTCGGCCGCTACAACTGTCCGCTGCTACGGAGTACCCTCCCTTACCATCTACTATGACAGCGAGCCATCTTTCAGCGCCTAATACCAGAGGATGGGAGAAGAGGGGATTAGCCCTCACTGCCTCCCCTCTTGATTCACATCAAGTTCAGGCGCTAAGTGTTAGCATTGCACAAGCCATATTGCAATTCTACTCACAGCAGTAACCCCCACCCCACCCCATTACCCTCCACCTCGCCGCACGCCCCCCTCCGCCCTCCCCCTTTCCGCCCTACCCCCCTCCCCCGGTGTAATTAGGGAAGTTAGGGATGTTTGTTTGTTGTAGCGCAGACTGCATCATTTTGTTGGTTCGCGTTGTAGGACACTGCAAGCTGAACGTGGACACTTGTGAATTCAGTGCCAAGTGCCGTTCACATATATATGAATATATAAAACTGTCGTTTGAAACAGTGTTCGTGACTGCTCGGGTGGACAGAGTTTCTGCGTCATTTGAATTTTCTTTTCTGTTAGGTTGTGTGCTATTTTTCTCATTTGCATTCTCTACCAGGGAATAATAAGATTATGTGTCATTTTCTTTCGTGACACAAAGACGTCAGTGACTTGACCTTCATTGTTGATGAGAAAAAACAACCACCAAACATTACAGGCCTAGCATCGTGTGTTTAGAGCGAGTGCTTACGACGTCCAGTGTTGTTCTTCACCAGTAAGATTAATTACACTGTATACGGAGTCGCTTGAAGGACTTTCTCTAGCGAGCTCTGCAGTCTCATTGACGATATTTCCGTCAAAAGTGTGGACTATAGTTTTCAATGCTACTGTCTGTCTGTGTTAATATTAATTAGTTGCACGAATCGCAGCCACACAGACTCTCACTGTTACTTGTGACAATTGCTGAAAACTAATTTTCTCCGAATTTTAATCTTTTGTTGATTCGGGGTGTGAGACATTGAAGAGTACCTGGGATATTTTAGTCCCCACGGACGTGTGTAAGCCTTCTGAAGGCCTATTCCCCTGCGTACAGTGATTACGCCTCTAGTCTTTGTTTATTGTGTTTATTGCACTTAGAATAGTTTAGTTAGTGATTTTATACTTTTTATTTGTATCATTATTATTACTTTCTATTTGGCACGTGTTACGGATACATTCTGTTGATTTTCTTCTTTTTTGTTTTTCTACAAACACATTGACTTTGCGTGAAATGAGTGGCGTAAAACTCAAGACGAAAGATCTCCGCATTGGTCATCTCAATATTTACCATCTTTGCAATAAGTTGCCTGACATATGTGTTTATCTAAATGGAGCAGACCCGTTTCATATTTTTGGACTGTCTGAAACACGTCTCAATTCAAATGTATCAGATATATCCATCCAAGTTCCTGGATTTACTGTCATGAGACGTGATCCTACGGCCCATGGACAGACAGGATTAGCTGCTTATGTTCACTCGTCTATTCAAGATTTTATACGTAGACGACATGATTTAGAAACCAAAGATATTGAGTGTATGTGGCTTGAACTGAAGGCCCCCCAATCTCCATCATTTCTTATTGGCCTTCTGTACCGCAACCCTGCTGCGAACTTTGAGTGGTATGATGATTTCCTTAGTATGTGTGATAAAGCTTGTAATCCCAACTCCAATGTCATCCTCATGGGAGACTTTAACATAGACATGCTAAAGCCTCACCATGCGTGGGACTCTACGTTAACGTTGTTGGGTCTGCAACAGTTAATCACTTCACCCACACGGATCACACAAACAACATCCACACTCATAGATCATATATACACAACCAAGCCAGAGTCTGTTCATAATGTATCTGTCGGTAACCTTAGTATCAGCGACCATTTTCCCATCCGCTGTACGTGGTCTACTAAACTCCCTAAAGCAAAGAAAGGATGCCATACGTATATCACCTATCGCTCCTTTAAAAGTTTTAATGAAAGCGAGTTTCTGTTTGATCTTAACAGCGCACCTTTTGATGAAGTATTTAGTACATCTGACCCTGACAGCGCTCTGTCTGTTTGGTATACCATCTTTCTTAAGATCTTAAATAAACATGCGCCCCTGCGGAGGAGACGCGTCAAACACGCATCACTCCCGCCGTGGCTTACTCAAGACATCATTCAAGCCATGAGGGTGAGAGATGATCTGAGACAGCAGAAGTGCTTCACTGAATTTAAGCGTGAGCGCAATCGCGTAAAATCTCTTGTGCGACAGGCTAAAAAATCTTTCATTGATCGCTTGATTAAACAAGACAAAGACATGTCCACGCTCTGGCGCGCTATGGCCGTAGTGACTGGAGGCAAGTGTAATAAATCTCCTTTAATCCCTTCTGATCTGACTGCAGACATGTTTAACGACCATTTCCTCTCAGTTGCCGAGTCTCTTGTCCCTTCAGAAGCAAGTTCTCAGCCCTACTCTTGCTCAGACAGACTAGTTGACTTTTGTAGAACGCGAACTGCAGGATCTGATCCTTTCGTGATTCCACCACTGGCAGTGCACGAAGTCGGTAGGACAATTAGTTCAATGAAGAATAAGAAATCGTCCGGGCCAGATGAAATCAGCCCCAAAATACTTAAATTAGCTATTCCTTATGTTATTGAAACAATAACCTATATTTATAATTTGTGCATTCAAACGAATATTTTCCCAAAAGAACTTAAAAAAGCCAAGGTTATACCCCTCCCGAAAACAAGAGATATGACTGATGTTAATAACTATCGCCCCATCTCACTATTGTCCATCCTTAGTAAACCACTTGAACGGCATATCCATAAACATCTCTTGGAATATTTAGAAAATCATACATTAATCCACCCCCTTCAGTCGGGATTCAGACCAAAGCACAGCTGTCACACGGCCCTAGCACGTCTAACTGATGTGTGGCTACGCTCAATAAATCAGGGCGAATTTACCGGCGCTGTATTTATTGACTTACGAAAAGCCTTTGATCTTGTGGACCATAAACTTCTACTTTCCAAGCTAAATGTGTACTTCGGTAGTTCGTTTGGCAATAAATGCATTTCTTCCTCAATTAACTACAGCCAGAAATCTCTTTACCACCATGGCACAACTCCACTTTTTGCCTCATATCTTAGCGACAGACAGCAGCGCGTCATGGTCAATGGATCATACTCCTCAAGCGGATTAGTAACACGGGGAGTTCCCCAGGGTTCAGTCCTAGGGCCTCTTCTGTTTTGCCTCTTTATAAATGACCTACCGCTACATTTGACTAGCGACAAAATTTCATGTGATTTATTCGCTGATGACGCCACAATTCACACCCCGGACAAGAGTATTGATTCTTTAAATGGCCGTTTGCAGCAGGGTTTGAGCGAAATTTCCACTTGGTGCGCAAACAATGAAATGATTTTAAATCCTTCCAAAACGGAATGCATGACGATAGCAACCCGTCAGAAGCACCAGCTCAAGCCACTTACACTCAGCCTGACTATCCATAATGACATCGTTAATCAGGTCACGGAACACCGATTACTTGGTGTAATTGTTGATGACCAGATGAAGTGGCAATCACACATAAATGCTGTATGTAAAACTGTTGCTAGAAATGTTTTTATGCTTTCAAAGTTGAAGTACTTTATCGATGTTGATGCCCGCAAGTTATTTTA
>BTPG01000002.1:264909683-265077183 GCA_036245525.1 Semisulcospira habei | reverse complement strand
TTATTAGATCTTTTGAGCCTTCCACTGAACACCTACTACATAAGGTAATAGGGACTACCCCCAGGCGCCCCGCAACCCGCTGGAGAATATCCAGTCCTCCTCCCGAGAGGGGAGGCTGGTGCATGAATATTCCCAAACAGATCTTGGACCTGCTGGATAGATTTAAGATTTTGCCGCCTACGACCGGTTTCGACCCAAGGTGGGTCTCATCAGGTAGGCATACGACGTAACCTGAAATTGCAAACAACGCATGTACTAGATGCCGCCTCCAGAATTTGACTGGTAGCATCCACTAGTCTAGCGTGGCTTGCATCCCTAAAGCTTTATGGGGTGTTGCAGTGGAAGAAGACTGACTAATTTTGAAAAGGCAACACCTAGGCAATTTTGTGGTACAATTATTCTTTACTTTTAACAAAGGCGTCGCCCAAAGCCAAAAAATGCACTCAATCAGAGTAGCTCCAAGAGACATAATTTTTCAATAAATTCTGAGAATGCTGTGCTAATGCCATGGAAATCCAGGCTGGTAAGCTTGCATTGTGTCATCAGGACATAAGCTGTCCTTTTGTGACTGCATCGCTTATTAGATCTTTTGAGCCTTCCACTGGACACCTACTACATAAAGTAATAGGGACTACCCCCAGGCGCCCCGCAACCCGCTGGATATATATATATGCTTAGATATATTGATTTGCTTACCTACGTTGAATTTAAAATCTGCTAACCACCGCCATGCAAATGAAAATATAATTGATTCAATGTCCAGATCATCCTATAAACTTGCGGCTTGTTTTGATCTGATGGAAATTGCTGTATATGCTGTTATGCATTTTGCAAAGCAATAAACTATTTAATGCCCACGGAGACTGTCAAGGTCAAGGTTGCACAATCCTCAATCAGGCTGAACCGGGATGACTTTCGATCGACGAAAGCCAACTCGGTCGTTCCTCTACCAACAAAAGACATAGATTCTTATGAGCCCCTGCGACCAGCATGGGCTCATGAAAATCTACGCCTTTTCCCCCACTAGACTGGCATGCTTGCGGTCTGCCACTCTTGGAAATAAAGGTTTATTACTCAGTGTCCTGCCCTCCACCCACACGTCGCTAACTCCAATGTGCTGATCTGCGGAGGTGTGTCTTGATCATGAGCCACGTACATTGGCGTAGTAAGTCTCTTCCGTCGATCTAATTAACGCTTTCACTGCCGCCAGTGGACGCAGATCGCGTTTCTGAAAATCGCTTTCAAAGAACATGGATGCAAAAGCATGGTTTCAGCAAGAGGCACAGATCCTCATGAGCCCCATGCATTTGCGGGGGGGCTCATGAGGATCTATGCCTCTTGCGTGGATTCTCTTCACTATTCTCTCCTGATCATACCGCTCCGGGAGCGGAAAAGAGGCGCGTGACCCTTTGACTGCTGCAGACGATACCATCTCGGCGGAAAAGACGGGTAGTTAGACAAGCGTCTTTTCCGCCGAGGCTGCGGGTTCGTCAGCTAGCAGTCAAGGGGTTAACCCCATCTGACAGGTCGGGGGGATCTGACACAAATATCCCGTCATTGGCTATCGCATGCCGTACCTGTCTGTCACGCGAAAATCCAGCAAGTCTAGGGTTCCGCCTGACCTTGGGCTGGAAACACGCCGCATCAACGCCAAACCCAGTGTACGGTTCAAAGTCAACACTAGATAAGCGGGAAATATAACTGACGCTTATGTTAACACATTCCGAGGCGTGCCGCCTCCGGATACGCGGCTTATGCCGCGTATCGGGAGGCGGCACGTCTCGAATGAGTTAACCCATTCCCATTCCCTTACGGTGGACGCATATTGTATTTCTGAAGTCATTATTAATTCAACGCCAAAGAGTATGGATACTGAGTGGTGTCCGTCAGCAAGAGACATAGATTTTCATGCGCCTCCCAGTCGCAGGGGCTCATTAGGATCTATGTCACTTGCGGTTGGGTGGTCATGTTTCACTTTTTCTCGCAGGGACTGAAGGGGTTAAGTCTGAACCCAGGTAGATAACCAGTTACGGAGACACTCAATGAGATGGTCTAGACCAGTACCAAGATAAACATTTCAGTAAAAGAAATTATAAATTTGATTACCGTACAGCAGAGTTTCTCAGGACCGTGCAGTTAGTCACACAAACAAGTACACAATTTGGAACTTACCTTTTCGTGATGAGAAAATGCAATCTGCATCTTCTCATTACCAAAAGATAAGTTACAAAGTGTGTACTTGATGATATGTCTATTTATCTGACCACCCCCCCCCCCCCCGCCCCCCCCCAAAAAAAAAAAAAAAATAAAAAAAAAAAAAAAATAATAATAATAATAATAATAATAAAAATAATAATAATAATAATAATAATAATAATAATAATAAAATAAATTAAAAAAAGATTAAAAAAAGGAGAAAAAAAAAGAATTTCGAAATATACTGAGGAGCAAAAGACATGCGACATATCTGGAATCATCGCAACCACTAAAGTGTTTCCGATGATTAAAAAAATGTCGCATTTCATTTGCTCCTCAGTATAATAATAAAGTGTGCTGCAACTGTCTTTCTGAGCGTGATTCTTTCTTTGATGGGTTCTTTGCTGCAGAGGAAAACAACAACAATGTCTGACACAAAAGCAAACTCTGACGATTGCATGGGTTATCAATGCCGACATACCCATGCACCACAAGGTCCAAAATCTGAAATCAGCACGCAGACGTGCCTGGACTTTTAGCAGTTCCGCAGACTGACGGCCCTTTCAGTTCCGGAGCCAATTAAACGGCTGACACGTCGCTCTATGAGACTACTCTATCGTGGTAGCTCAGTTTTGGCTAACGAGTTTGACGCCACTCCACAGGATGCAATTAATAAACCTAAAATTAATTCTTATCACGGTTATGTCTGGACGTTGGTAACCACGCAGATTAACGACTAATCCGTTTCAGTTCCAGCGCCATAGTGGTTTCCATTGCATCATCTTCCGCTGTGCGTGAGTCGTCGGTTTGTGGCGGGTCGATCCGTGTCATTTCAGAGGTAGTGCCTGATTAGTTTGGCACACAAGGAAAATTGTTATATCACTGACCCCGCAACTGCAGAGAAATCCTGAACGAAAACCCATCTGCAAGAGGTATAGATCCTCATGAGCCCCCGCATATGCGGGGGCTCATGAGGATCTATGCCTCTTGCTGAAACTGCTTCGTATTCGTTTTCCTTTGACGACTGGGGATTTTTGACGTTAACGTAACAATGACCAACTGAACAAACACTGATCTGCAGAAGGTGTAGATCCTCATGAGCCCCCGCATAGCGGGGGCTCATGAGGATCTACACCTTTTGCTGAAACTACTTGGTATCCGTGTTCCTTTGACGACTAGGAATCTCTGACGTTGAATTGACAATATTTCAAAGTCAAATCTACGTCCAGCGGCAGAAAGGGGCAGTGAAAATCATAGCTAGTCGCCTCCAACTCTAGAAACAAAACCTGTATTTTTTTGTGCGACGCATCTTTTGCATACAAGTCGAGAGAGAGAGAGAATGACAATGACAATGACAATTATAATGACAATGACAATGACAATGAACTTTTATTTTCAAACAGAGAGAGGGAGAGAGAGAGAGAGAGAGAGAGAGAGAGAGAGAGAGAGAGAGAGAGAGAGAGAGAGAGAGAGAGAGAGAGAGAGAGAGAGAGAGATATGAAATGAAATGAAATGAAATGAAAATGTATTTTTCAAGGATAAATGATTAGGTACCTTCAATGACCTTTTCTCAATCATGTCCATGCTAAGCTATAGCATGCACGTAAACACACATACACATAATTTTATATATAAAAGTATACATAATAGTGAAAAGTACAGGCAACAATAATTCCATTTCAGATAATCAATGCTCACATTACACCACACACACACGCACACACACACACACACACACACACACACACACACACACACACACACACACACACACACATTCACACAGATATATACCAGTCCGCACACACACACACACACACGCATACACACACACACACACACACATTCACACTGATATATACCAGTCCGCACACACACACACACACACACACACACACACATTCACACTGCTATATATCAGTCTGCACACACACACACACACACACACACACACACACACACACACACACACACACACACACACACACACACACACACACACGGACACCAAGCAAAACATCGAACATTAAACATTAAAAAAATATGATGTTATGCTGCAAAAGTCATCGTAGAGAGAGAGAGAGAGGGAGGGAGAGAGAGAGGGAGAGAGAGAGAGAGAGAGAGAGAGAGAGAGAGAGAGAGAGAGAGAGAGAGAGAGAGAGAGAGAGAAATGACAGCTCAATGGTAGTTATCGATTAGGTTGGCTCCTCAATGGCGTCAAGCTTATTGTGTTCTCCCTTTGAGTCCTGGTGGCCAACACACCAGTGGAGGTCAACGCACCAACCTGCAGCTGGCTGTAGACGCGGGAGGGTCAGACTGGGAGGCACGTTTCGCATCATTACCTCCGTGTCTACTGGCGTGATAACCGCCCCACCTCTCATTCCGTCTACCTGACTTGCTAGCCCAAGCTGAACAGACCCGTGCCAGGCTAATCTGCCTCACTTTTGGCCGTTAACCCCTCACTGCAAGTGGACTCAGACTGTTTTTTTTTTTTATTATTATTAACATTATTAACACATTCTACCCCAGTACCGAACTCCCGAAATTTTGAAGGTGCCCTCTGAAGGATTGTATTACAATTCTAGAGACAGATCGAGTGTTACGATTGTGGTTGCGTTGTTCTGTAAGAGCATGCATGTATTGATCGTAGGAAACGATCCGATGTTTATTTGAGCTATCATGGTTACGTATCACGTACCTTTTCAGTAAGATTTTCTATCGTTCGCGCAGAGAGCGGAATTGGCTTTGTTGTGATATGCTAGGATTAGACCGGAAGATTCTAGAAAAGTCGCATGGAGAAGAGCGGTGAGTTTTTGTAATGCGTAGATTCGCTGAAAATAGACCAGAACGTTCGAGCGGGATCGCGCTGTCTAGTGACCTCGCATGTGTGACATCAGGGTGTCCGCAACATTTTTGCAACTCAGTATTAAAGCCGCTCTAATATTCATAGTCATAGTTGTTTTCTGTACGCGTGAAGTTGGCAGCCGGTCAATGTGTATTATGAAAGGTCATGAACTGTCTGCCATACTCTTGTGTGACGTCATTACACACTGGGATTTGGGGCTGAAATTAGCAGTCAAATTTTTGTAGACTATTGTAGTTTATTCTAGAAAGTTCTTTTTTTTTTTTTTTAAATATTTATGAGTTTCGGTGACGTGTTCCGTTTTGATTGATTGCGTTGTGTGAATTCGTTGGATTGTCCTGGAAAGTTTTTATACTATAAAAGATTGTGCTGGGAAGCACGTTTGTACATTGTCATACATTGTCAGTTGTAGGTACACACAGTTTATCGTAGGTACGTGGCCCGTACATTGTGAGAGACGCAGCGTAACGGTGGTGTACGTTGTATGAGAAACGCATTGTGTCGCCAGTGTTGACATTTTGCAGAGGAGACATTGATCAGTGTTGGTGCATTGTGAACGCATTGTGGGATCGCATCACTGCAAAAATATGTTGGAACGTTATTCCGTGTGTCTACAACCTTAAGCCGTGGACGGGTTGCAGCTGATGAAGTTCTTAAAGACCTTACGTACGTGCGTCGGTGTGAATCATTACGACACGATCACACGTACACGAGCTGATAGTTCAAGGGTGGCCTGAATATCTTGGCGCCTATGGTCACCAAGCTATTCCGGCACTACCCTTGAACTACCGAAATTACGACTTCAAAGACTTTTGTGGGTCTACTGCTCAGAACATGCTGGAGTCCAGAGCGATGATCGAGTGGACACTCTCGCTGGCAAGGCAGAAATCCCACAAGGACCACGGATGGGCAGATCAGACGCGGTGAGAAACCTGAGCAAGCATTTTCAGGAATAGAGCCAAGGGCGCCACACAGACGATCTCCTCCGAGCAGAGGTGTGGAGAAAGGCAGCGGGCGTTAGGGAGATTTGGGGCGGTCCGTGGCGCAGTGGTTAAGGCGCCTGCCACCAATGCCAAAGGTGCGAGGTTCGAAAACGGGTTCCGGCGTCGGACTTTTCTCCTCTGGTAAGTGTCACCGTTAATTCGGGCGGACCGTCGGGGGTTCTTTCTCCGGGTACTCGGTTCTTCCACCCCCCACCCACCCACCCCCCCCACCCCCCACACTTTGGTACCGGTTTCAGGCCACTTTACAAATTTCAAATACAAGCGATCAAAAATCTCTGTAACTTCAGTAGCTGAACTGGCCCTTCGTCTGTCTTGTACTGTGTTTGTCTTAAATGGCGTAAATCCGTGTCTGTTACGTGAGTGTGCGTGTTGGGTTTCAGTTCGCGGCGCTTTGAGTCGATTTGCCAAAAAATTGAGAAAAAGCGCCTATATAATAACGGTATTATTATTATTCTTATTTAAAGGACATAAAAGATTCATCGTAAACAGTACCAATATTGGTACAATATCGAAAGACAGTTTGGGAAAATTTCTGATGGGTGGGATGGAGTGCGTATGAGCCTTTCCGAGCACAAAAATCTCATCTGACCGCACTGCATTGAACTGAACTATAACTTATATCCATATTTTTATACCCTCGAGAAAAAAATGGCCTGATGACCCTTGGGCCCTGAAGCAGACGATCCAAAATGTGTGCTAGCCTGTGAATATTTTTTAACCTCATGACCTAGTTCCGAAAATCAGAGACAAGCACACAAATGCGAACCTGTAGTCTCCATCTGATACAATGTGTATCTGTGTGCACCTCATTTCCAAAAGGCCAAACATCGTCCAGGAGACATGACTGGTTACAGTAATCGAATCATTTCACGCTCTGTTCGCTCGACCAAACGAGAACGTATTCGTGCGCCACATGCTAAAAGTAGTGCGAGATGAAACCCCACAAATCCTATTACTTCCCATAAAAATACCGCTGATTTGTGGTGCACGAAAGGGGACGACACGACATCGGTAGGAAAAGACAGGGACGTGGCCTAGTAAACCTGGGCTCTTGACAATTTGCTCGTACTGTTTCGCGTTCCGGTCCCTTCAAAGGTTTCAGGCCATTTTAACTCATTGTGCCCGAGATACGAAATGCACATATTTTGGAGTTATCCTCTGAGGACTGCATTGCAATTCAGGAGACAGATCAACCATGATAGTTGAAGGGTGGTGTCAGAATAGCTTGTCGCCTATAGGCGCCAAGCTATTCTGCCACCAACCTTGAACTATCATGGTCGAGCCATATCTTGCTGTGGTGTGTCGCGGGCTGAATGAGTTTTTTTTTTTAAATCTACGCATGCTGACACTTAGTACCACGTGAATATGCTGTGTTTGTGTGTAGTGTGTGTGTGTGTGTGTGTGTGTGTGTGTGTGTGTGTGTGTGTGTGTTTGTGTGTGTGTGTGTGTGTGTGTGTGTGTGTGTGTGTGTGTGTGTGTGTGTGTGTGTGTGTGTGTGTGTGTGTGTGTGTGTGTGTGTGTGTGTGTGTGTGTGAGTTTGACCTCCTCACTGCAATTGCACGATGATTGCGTTTCTGAGATTTTTGTAAATTTGAACGATGATGTTTTGGCGTCCAGGGAACACGGATACAAAGTGGTGTCAGCAAGAGGCGTAGGTCTTCATGAGCCCCCGCAACTGCGGGGGCTCATGAGGCTCTATGCCTCTTGCAGTTGGATAGTTTTCACTTTTTCTCAGTAGCGAATGAGTTAATGCGTGCGTTTCATGTGAGCGTGCGTGATGCGATCAGCTTGAGTGCTTTGGGCAGTTTCGTAACATGAAACGCCTGCCTAATAAATAGTTGGTTTTTGTTGTTGTTTTTGTTGTTTTTATTTTTGTTTTGACAATTAACGATTGACGTATGCGCCCTGACAAAACACAGGGTATGATTATGATTGTTAGTTAACCCCTTGACTGCTAGTGACGATACCGTTAGGTGGAAAAGACGCACATATATCAGCTCATATCACTATACCACATAATGCACAGCGGTACAGTAAAAAGATAATTAATTTAAGAAAATAATAATAGTATAATTTTTATATTAACCAAATAAAAGGAAAGGAAATAATAATAATAAAATGAAAAAAATATATAAATAATGAAAATAATAAAATTTGATAACTACAAAATTTAAGATAAAAGATTAAAAATGTAGCAGACAAAGGGTGAATAGTTCAGCTTCATTAATTTGACATCTGCCAATGACATCTGGAAATGCACACACCAAATCATTCATTGCGTACCCTTCGTAACAGTTTCCCACAAAACACACGTACATAGGATGCCTCACACACGGATTTTTCATCTCAAATTCAGCGCTTACCTTACCAAGCATAACATACAGATTGTATAAGCCTTTACAAAACTTCAACTGCTTTACCTGTTAACGCCAAGATCGTGTTTCCCAAATATTATTAGGTCAGTTACAGAAAATGGATATATCATGATATTTCAAGGGCAGTGCCTTGACCATGAAGTATAGTGCCACGTTAGCTTGGCGCCATCAGGCGCCAAGCTAACGTGACACTAAACTTCATGGTCAAAGCACTGCCCTTGAAATATCATGATAGTTCAGGCGCCAAGCTAACGTGACACTACCCTTGAATTATCAAGGTTCGGTCCATATCCTGCTGTATTACGTCGGGGCTACAATATTTTAAGTGAAAGCTGGTTTGTGATTTTTGACCTTACATATCTAAGCTTTAGTTGACCCATTCAGCCCTGACGCACTACAGTAGGAGATGGGTCGACCATGTTAATCCAAGGGAAGCGCCAGATTAGCTTGGCTCCTGTCGGCGCCAAGCTAATCTGGCACTGCCCTTGAATTATCGTGGTCGGTCCATCTCCTGCAACTGGTGCATAGTCATTAGATGACGCATCCAAAATTTGGAGAAATACGGCCGTCGGGTTGAATGAGTTAACATTGTTGGAAAATAGTTATTATTACACAACATTATCTCATTCAAGACGCGATTCATTCAGGTGTCCGGCTTTCTGCATGTCTCGAACAAACTAAATCTTTCGGCAGCATAGCCACAAGAACTTACCCCAGTAGCAAAGCTTCTGCGGGCCCACGGCGGCCGCAGTGGGCCCGCGCACAGTCGTGCACGGGCCCACTGCGGCCGTGGAGGACCCGATGCGGACCTTTGTTTCCTGGGATAATAGTGCTAGCGAGAACTCTGAGGTATGCGAGTAAAAAGTTCGGAGCACATGTTGGCTACGTAGAACACATTTGTTCACCTTATAATGGGATCATAAGCACGTTTGCATCTGAGGGTTAACCCTTTAACTGCTCGCGAACTGCAGATTGTTTCTGAAATGTGTGTTATATTTCCACAACTCCAAAGAGCCCCAGCCGCCCAGAGGAACGGGGGATACAGAGCGGTGTGGGCAAGAGGCATAGATCCTTATGGACCCCACGCAGTGGGGAGGGGGGAGGGGGGGGGGCTCATGAAGATCGACGCCTCTTGAAGGTAAATTTGCGTTTTCTGTTTTTCCTGGCAGGGAAGGAGTTAAAGCAGAGCGGCCATCAACAGAGACTTCAGCCTCGTCGATGGTGATCGTGTTATCGAGTTATTTGTGATGGTGAACGTGATATGAAGATGGGAGTGAAAGCTGGTACTCCGATGTAACCTAAATGTGGGCAAAACAAGTGCGATAACATTGTTTGTGCCTGTGTTAACTCATTCAGCCCCGACACACCACAGCAAGACATGGGTCGAGCATGACAGTTCAAGGGTGGTGCCAGAATAGCTTGGCGCCCGTAGGCGCCAAGCTATTCTGGCACCACCCCTGAACTATCATGCTCGATCAGTCTCTAGAATTGTAATAGAGTCCTTCAGAGGGCAACTTCAAAATTTGGGGATTTCGGTCTAGGGGTAGAAAGTGTTAATTCAGGGCGCCCAACAAAATTCTATAACGGCGCCCGGTGTCAGCGAGTTATTCTACGTGATATGAACGCGAGAGTCAAAGCTGTACTGTGATGTACTGTAGAGAAAACTGTGTGTGACCTAAATGTAGTCAAAATGAATGGGATATCATTGAGCATGCAGCGTTTGTGTGTGTGTGTGTGTGTGTGTGTGTGTGTGTGTGTGTGTGTATGTGTGTGTGTGTGTGTGTGTGTGTATGTGTGTGTATGTGTGTGTGGTTATGTGTGTATGTGTGTATGTGATTGTGTGTCTGCGTGTGTGCGCGTGTCTGCGTGTGAAATGGACCCTGAGACATTTAACTCTTTCACTAACCAGTGACCATGACTTGCCTCAAGGAGCAGAGCAGGACAATAAACCGTTTATTTGTAGCCTCAGGAGCAGACATGTCAAACTGGCTAACAAGAGGCATAGATCCTCATGAGCCCCCGCATCTGCGGGGGCTCATGAGGATCTATGCCTATTGCTTTTTTTGGTTGTAATTTGCGTTGTCCTGGCAGTGAGCGACAACATGGAAGCTTCAACGGCCTCGCAGGAAACTAGGTCTGGGAACGTATCCAGAGACACCAGAACCAGGAACGATCGTATATCTATAACACTAGCTCCTTCTCAAAATGAGTAACACTAACGTAAATAAGTCCAGCATGAGGCAGAGATAATCATGTGACCTGCGGTGGCCTAGTTACATAAGGGTCTGCGTCTCTATAGCTTAAGGAACACAAAAGTAAGTTCTTTTAGTTCAGCTTTGCTGACGCATCTGATCCTTTGTGGTTTTGCCTGATCTATCGGCGCTAGTATGTTCTCGGTGCCACGTTTGTTTGTTTTACTTTGACGTACTACACCGGCACGAGTGCATGCAAAACTGGGTCATGTTTCTACCTGGCACCACTCGTACACTTAACCCATTCAGCCCTGTCGCACTTCAGCAGGAGATAGATCGACCATGATAATTCAGGGGTAGTGCCAGATTAGCTTGGCGCCTGTCGGCGCCAAGCTAATCTGGCACTGCTCTTGGTCGATCCATCTCCTGCAACTGGTGCACAGTCATTAGATGACGCCTCCAAAAGTAGGGAAATACGGCCGTCGGGCTGAATGTGTTAAAGCGACCTGCTCCATGACAGACTTTGATTGCTAAATTTCGCCGAAACACCCGCTATCAATGTTGTTTTGCCTCATGTAAGACTTGTCTACCCTTCTTTTCCAAATCTATTTGAATAGGCACACGTACTAGAGATTCCCCACGCCTTGAAAGCATAGCGGAAGGAACTCTCCTATGTACAAAAGGAGAAGACCAGCAGAAAAGTCTTCGTTTTACGGCATTCAAATTTTATACCTTAAGTTAGCCCGTTTGTCCAGCATAATTGTAAGATATGCCGGGAATATTCATAAGGGAGATATTGCAAAGTATTAACCCTTTACTGCCTTCAGTAGGTCGCTTTAATCCTTTGGCTGTCGGCAGCACTGTTTGCCGAGGGGACTCCAGCAAGAATGGCCTTAACAAAAAACAAAAAAAGGGCTACCCACAGCCAAAGGGTTCATATTGAGCTCCCAGTCCAAGTTCCCAAATTTACGAGTTGCTGTCGGTAGACTGTGAAGTTCAGGAGACAGAATGACCATGATAGTTCAGGAGTGTCTTCAAAATAGCTTGGCGCCTATAGGCGATTAGCTATCCTGGCACTACCCTTAAGCTGTCATGTTTGATAAATACCTTGTTGTGCTGGGCGTCAGAGCTGTATGGTCATCCGGGAAAGATCGTGCATATAGACAGTATGTGTGTTGCATCTGCCTCCCAAATTCTTTGGATTTGTCAGTAGCTCTGATCCGAAGTTTCCATTGGATCGTGAAATGGTCACGTGTTGTATAGCAGCAGTTTGAACTGGATTTCACCCCTACCACTGAATGAAACAAAACATTGTGAAATTTGCTCATTTGGCAGACAAAGAGTACTTTGATTTAGCTCTTGCTTGCGGTTTTTTTATGGGATGGGTGTTCAAAGTACTCAATGCCAAATGTCGATCAGATTTCACAGTTCTTTTGTCAATTAATTGTAAATGTGTTATAGACAGATTTGTTTCCTTTTTCAGTTAGTTCGTGTTAGACCCCAACCATTTTTCCACGCCCCAAGCTTCGGTACAAAATAGTTCCAGTCACTAAATTTTGCATATTATTTGGATCTTCACTGCTGGTCGTTTCCTGCAGGTATTAAAAAGTCGGTTCGACTATCATTTCATTTTCACAAAGAGGGATCCTTTGAGCTGTCTAATCATTCACCCAAACAGCTCACAGCTGCGGTCATTTGCATGATGAAACGAGACTTCCGGTTTCTTGACTAAGCTTGGGGCGTGGAAATGATGGGTGTTTAACAGTTAGGAGCTCATGATAATTTGTGCCTCTGGCAAACGGAAAATGCGTGCGGATGGGCAAGCGGGATATTTTCAAGACTAATTATGTTCAAAGTTTGCAAGTAATTTTTTTTTATGGAGGAAATGTTTGGGGGAAATGAATCAATTTAGTGCAATGAATCAAATCGAATCTAATTACCCTAGCTCCATAAACGTGTTACTCTTTGTATTTTTTACATTAGATTGTGTCGTACCTTTGACATTTACGGTATTTCAAGTTAAAAATCCAATCTAGTCCAAGTTGGTATGAGTGAGCATAGTCCTGCGCACGCCACTAAGCAAGGTGCTCCGCTATAGCGGAGCACCTTGCTTAGTGGATTGCGCAACATTCAGTTAAATACCATTAAGCGCAAATCTGATGACAATTTCAGCACCATTTGTGTTTGTTATGCCTTGTCGACATACCTAATGAATTTCTACGGGGAAGGTCAGGTTGCACAGTGAAATCCGGACCAAAAAGGTGACTGCCAAGCGTGTAAAGAGAAGAACGCAAGGAAGTAAGAAATAAAGGGAAGGTGACCCCGACAGAAAACCCCTGGTCCTCCTAGTAAGGGGGTTGGGCGTGGGGGTAGCTTCCCCACCCTGCAAAAAAGGAAATAGCTACAAAAACGCCGACGAAAAGATTAACAGTAATTCCTTTCCTGGAGGAGGAAGGTTCTTCTACTAGAAGACTTATGACGTCCTGTGGTGAAAGCCGGAAGTCTTCGGAAGCCACAGGACCGAGCCGCCTCTCTCTATCCAGGGATACAACCATGGGCACATGGAACGTCAAGACCATGTACCAGAGCGGCAAGGCCGCCCAGATAGCAGCGGAAATGCAAAAGTACAACCTTTCCCTGCTAGGCATCAGTGAAGCCAGATGGACGCAGTCTGGCCAGAAAAGGCTGTTAAGTGGGGAGATGATTCTGTATTCAGGTCATGAAGAGGAGAATGCCCCCCATACAGAAGGAGTAGCACTCATGCTGTCACCAGTGGCACAGAGAGCGCTGATGGGCTGGGAACCTCTTGGGCCAAGAATTATAACAGCAGCCTTTAGAACTAAGAAAAAGCTCAAGCTGAACGTCATCCAGTGTTATGCGCCCACCAATGACAGTGACGAGGAAGAGAAACAAGAGTTCTACGACCGACTCCAGAGTGCCGTGGACAAATGTGCGGAGCGAGACATCACCATCGTCATGGGCGATTTTAATGCCAAAATAGGGGAGGACAACACCGGATACGAAGAGGTGATGGGGAGACAGGGACTAGGCTCGGAGATGAGTGAGAACGGGGAGAGGTTTGTAGACTTTTGTGCTCTAAACCGACTTGTCATTGGAGGCAGCATCTTCCCACACAGAAGAATACACAAAGCAACTTGGGTCTCACCTGACCATACAACAGAGAACCAAATAGACCATATCTGCATTAGCAAGAAATTTAGAAGATCCCTTCAAGATGTTCGAGTGAGGAGGGGAGCAGATGTCGCCTCAGACCACCATCTGCTTACCTTAAGAATGAAGCTCAAGCTAAAGAAAAGCCGCACAGAGACAACAAGAAGACAGCGCTATAATGTAGGCCTCCTGAGAGAAACTGGAGTTAGAGAAGAGTTCAAACTGGTGCTGTCCAACCGGTTTCAATCGCTACAGGAGCTAGTAAATGAAGAGGAGGCGGTCACCACAGAGCAGCAGTGGAAGGCAGTTAGAGAGGCGCTGAACTCAACCTGCAAAGACACTGTAGGGTTCAGGAAACACCACCACAAGGACTGGCTGTCGGCACAGACCTTGAAGAAGATAGAAGCAAGGAAGCAGAAGAAAGCAGCTGTCAACAACAGTCGCACGAGAGCAGCCAAAGTAAGGGCACAGGGGGAATACTCGGAAGCCAACCGCGAGGTGAAGAGGAGTATCAGGGCAGACAAGAGGGCCTACACAGACAGCCTGGCAGCAGAGGCAGAAAAGGCAGCAGGCAGCGGCAACATGAAACAGCTCTACGACATTACCAGAAGATTGTCGGGTAAGTATGGCCATACAGAAAGACCAGTAAAAGACAAAGAAGGCAAGCCTATTGCAGACAGAGCAGACCAACTCAACAGATGGGCCGAGTATTTTGAAGAGTTACTGAACAGACCTAGCCCACCCGACCCCCCCCCCCCCCCCCGACATCCAGCCGGCAGAGACCGACCTACCCATCAGCTGTGACAGACCCAGCCGGGAAGAGATCAGAAAAGCAGTGGCATTTTTGAAGAATGGCAAAGCAGCAGGGCCAGATGGCATCCCAGCGGAGTCTCTGAAAGCAGACCTAGAGACAACAGTTGAGATGCTGTACCCACTGTTTGGAAAGATCTGGGAAGAGGAGGTGATGCCAGCTGACTGGAAGGAGGGGTACCTAATCAAGCTTCCCAAGAAAGGCGACCTCAGCAAGTGTTCCAACTACAGAGGAATCACCTTGCTGTCAGTACCAGGAAAGGTCTTCAACAGGATCATCCTAGAGAGAATGAAGAGCTCCGTTGACCCCCAGCTGAGAGACCAGCAAGCAGGATTCAGGAAGAACCGATCATGTACAGACCAGATCGCCACTCTCCGCATCATCGTGGAACAGTCTCTGGAGTGGAGCTCCCCGCTGTACGTCAACTTTGTGGATTATGAGAAAGCATTTGACAGCGTGGACCGAGAGACTCTGTGGAAACTCCTACAACACTACGGTGTACCCACAAAGCTCGTCCGCCTGATCAAGAGCAGCTATGATGGCATGACATGTCGCATGATCCACGAAGGGCAGTTTACCAGAGAGCTCCAGGTCAGAACTGGTGTCAGGCAGGGGTGTCTGCTGTCTCCGTTCCTCTTCCTACTGGCCATAGACTGGGTCATGAAGATGACCACAGAGCACAGACGAAGTGGAATACAGTGGACACTGTGGACACAGCTTGACGACCTCGATTTTGCAGACGACTTGGCATTACTGTCCCACACTCATCAACAAATGCAGGACAAGACCACGAGGCTTGCTGACATCTCGTCCCAAGTGGGCCTCACCATTCACAAACAGAAAACAAAGACAATGAGGCTGAACGCAACCAGGGAAGAACCAGTCTTGCTTGCTGGCACCCCGTTGGAGGAGGTGGAGTCCTTCACCTATCTCGGGAGCATCATAGACAAAAAAGGCGGCACTGATGCAGATGTCAGAGCACGAATCGGTAAAGCCAGAGCAGCCTTTCTCCAGTTGAAAAAAGTGTGGAGTTCCAGAGAGCTGTCACAACACACCAAAGTCCGGATTTTCAACTCCAATGTAAAAGCAGTTCTCCTATATGGAGCAGAGACATGGAGATTGACAAAAACCACAGTCAACAGAGTACAGACCTTCATGAACAGTTGCCTTAGAAAAATTTTGAAAATCCACTGGCCAGAGAAGATCAGCAACGTCAGACTCTGGGAGCGAACAGAGCAGATAACAGCAGAGAATGAAATTGGGCGAAGAAGATGGGGATGGATCGGTCACAGTCTGAGAAAGCCAGCTTCCAGTATCACTAGGCAGGCATTGTCATGGAACCCCCAGGGAAAGAGGAAAAGAGGTAGGCCGAGAAACTCCTGGCGTCGAGACCTCCAAGCAGACATCAAGAGACTGGGAACCACCTGGAGTAGAATCGAAGGAGAAGCACAGGACAGGAGTTGCTGGAGGTCTCTCGTCGACGGCCTATACCCGGGTAGGGGTGACAGGCGTAAGTAAGTAAGTAAGAAATACGCTTATAAAAGACAGTTAAACACAATTGTGTTGTAACTGTCTGCGTTTCCTTTTTCGTTGGGTTCTTCTCTGCATATTGAAAGGTACCTGTTGTGAAAGAATTTTCATATATTCAATAATTCACTGTTTCATTTGCATTTGGGTTGGTGTTTAATCTTTCACGGCAGTGATCGGGTTAAGGAGAGAGGGAAGAATGCGTTGTAAACCGACCGTGATGATTGTCACGTAGAACGTAAATCTCTTATTCAAATGATTTTCGTCTTGTTTTCGTTAAGCGTCCGGGTGCTTTCATTACTCCAGATTATTCTCTTTTTCTTGGCTTGACTTCGCGAACGAAGATTCTATAGGGCTTGCCCACGTCGTCTGCAGGGGTTCAGTGTCATAGTCCGTGGGCGTTTCCTAAAGCCTGCGCGGTGGAGCTTTTTGGTGGAGTGCAGTGTGCGCAGTACTGGCCCCACCCTTTAAACCCTTGGTTCGTTTGCCATGGCCTAGCAAGCTGGGACGGTGGCATCGAGGTGGATGGATGGATATTTTGAAAGGGATTGGGACTTCCAGCTTTCGCTGATTTCGTCCAGGGGGGGGGGGTGGGCCGGGGGGGGGTTGAGGGGGGGGGGGTCGTCCTGTCTGTTCGTCGCTGACGCCCGCGCATCTCTTTGTGTTTTTTCCTCTCATCATGTCTGCCCGCACCTCGGGGGGCTGGGTCGTTGGGGAGAGCCCGTGCTTTGGTGGACGCGTATGTCCACCGTCTTGCCTGGGTCCTCCTTCCTTGCTTGTTCGGTGGTGTGCTCTTTTTCCTCTCCCCTTTTGTTGTTAGTCGCAGTCCAGGGCCCGGTACTCTCTGGCCCCGCCAGCAAAAACCCTCGTCTTGTTTGAGGGGGGTTGATTCTTACTAACCCCCCTATATGTGTTTCTGTATTTCTCTGGAGGGGGGTGTTGTACCCTCCGTTTTCCCAGGGAGTGCATGAATGAAGGATGCTACACCTCCCTGGGTTCCCTATTTATTTTGATGGGCGGCGACCGTACTCAGGCGAGCGGGGAGTCACGCGGTGTCGGAGTGCCATCGTGGGTACCTCGACCCCCTGGGTTCTTTACCCCCCCTATCTCGCAGAGCGGACCTTCCAGGAGTGTCCTCCCTGCGCCCCAATACGTGGGAGATGGACCCCGGAGCCGGCCGCCGGCCCCCGGGCGCGTCCCACCGAGCTTCGGTGGGGGGGGGGGGGCCATGGCGGCCCACCGCCGGCCCCGGGGCCCCTCTCCCCGCTAGGAGGGGGGCAGTTGGTCACAAAGCCGACCGGCACGACCTATGGGGCTTTCCCTCCGAGCTCCTGGGGGGGCAATCTTAACGTGCCGGTCGGCGGAAAAAAAAAAAGGAAAGTAACTTCTAAATACAAAAAACCACAAAAAAAAAAAAAAAAAAAAAAAAAAAAGGATGATACGATGGATGGCCCCTCGCCCCCCCCCCCTCCCCACCCGGGCGGAGCCCCCGGCCCCGGCGGCGGCCTCCGCCAGTCCGTGGGCCCCACCCCCGGCGGGGGAGGAGGGGAGGCGGTTCTGGGCCGGATGGTTGGTGATTGTGAGGTTTGTGGTATATCTTTATTGACCGTGTGGGGGGTGGGGCGGGTGCTGGGCCATGAGGTGAGGCGAGGATGACCTGTGTTTGCCGTTCGGCCCTGTCGGGCCCACAGCTACACTTCGCGAGTGGATAGTGTGAGGATAAGTGGGGAGGGGCCGGTGGGGGACGGGGTCCGCCACCGCGTGACTCTGGAAAGGTATTATCCTGCGCTTAAGTCGTCGCCCATTATCTATGTTTATAAGGAGTGCATTGACGTTGGATGCTATACCTCCTTTGGGTGGGCCTAGTTTATTTAAGTGGTTGGCTCTCCTTCTTCCAGGCTGGGCTCCAGCCGCCCGGGTTTGCCGGCTCTCAACTTGGTTCTTCCCTGTTTTCCTTCCCGGGGCCTAACTGGTTGGCCCCAGGAGGCCCAGCGGGGGACTTGGGCCCCGTCGGGGTGCCCCGCGGTCTCCGGGCACGGCCTACCTGATTTGCGGTTGTCCGTGCACAGCTACCGCAACTCCCCGCGGTCCCTCCCCGGCCGGGTAGGGTTGAAGAGGTGGGGGATGGGGGGGTGATCTCGTAAAAAAAAAAAAAAAAAAAAAAAAAAAAAAAAAAAAAAAAAAAAGGGTGTGGGTGGGTGGGGGGGGTTATGAATGAGGTGGCTCTTTATTATCAGTGGGGGTGGGGGCGAGTGTTCGGACCATGAGATGAGAGGGTTGGAGGTGATAGGTCCGCCCTCTCCCCAGCCCCGCCACCCCCCCTGGCCTTTATTGGGAGAGCGGCGGGGCGGGGCGGGCGTCCCCGGAGTGGATAGATACCAGAGATTTGGGATCATGGGTTCGGGTCGAGAGAGCGGGCCTCGGGCAGTTCTGGGAAACCTGGCTTCGTGAGGGCCTTCCCCTGTCTAGGGTGCTATCTTTTAAGTGCTCCCGAGCGGGCAGTCCGGGCGGGGTGGTCATGATGGGAGTGGAGATTATGGAGATGTTGGGTAGGGTGCCGTCTTTATTGTCTTGGGGCTGTGCAGGGGGGGGGGGGGGCGGGTGCTGGACCATGATTGATGGTGGGGGCTGATTGTTAGGGGGGGACCCCTTCATTCTCTCGATCATGCTTACTTGCATTCTTCCTTCTTTTATTGGCCTTCCACCCACTCAGTCTTTCTTTCTCATTTGCTTCATTCTGACTCCCTTCCTGCCCGGTCGGGAGACTATCTACTTTTGAGCACTTCGGGCCCGGGGGTGCTCGGACGACGACGAGAGCTGACCCCCGAACTCATCGCCATGGTCTATGACCATGAGCCTTCCATGCTATGGGAGGGGGCTTGTGGGGTACTACGTTTGTTTATATGTGCTTAGCTAAGGGGTGTTTGTTGATTAGTTGTATTGTGAGTTTGGTGGTGGTGTCCCATGTGGTTGGATCGGGGTTTATGAGGCCTTCTACGGTAAGGTGGTTGTTGAGTTTTTCTTTTATTGTGGTTCTAGTTTCTTCTGTGTGTTGGCATTCTAATAATATGTGTTCCGTTGTTAGCGTGTGGCCGCACATGCATATTATTTGGTTTGGGAGGACTAGGTATCTTTCTCCCCCTAAGCGGATTCTTGCTAACCGGGATTGGTCTTTCCTTTTTCCGTTGAAGATGATGGGTTTGTTGGTTAGTTCCCTCACGAGGTTTTTCCTTCTACCTCTTTTGTTTTGGTGAAATTGGTTTATCCAGAGTTTTTGAAAGGCGGGTTGGAGTGCCCTATATCTTTCGTTTGCCGACAGAGGTAGGTTGAAGAAGGTCGATTCTTGTTCGAGGCCTTTCTTTGCCACTCTGTCGGCGCGTTCATTGCCTGGGATCCCCACGTGTGAGGGGACCCACATGATTTTAATTTTCTTCCCTTGTTCTGACAGTTCTGCCGCTTGCGCTTTGATCAGGTATATAAGATCATCCCGGAACGAGTCCCAGGTCTGAATTGCTTGGATGGCCGAGAGCGAGTCTGTTACTATGAGTATTTGTTTGTTTTTTTGGAAATCGCTCTTTATTACCTTATATGCTCCTAAGATGGCCGTGAGTTCTGCCGTGAAGACCGCCGAGTGGTCTGGTAGTTTAATGGCTCTGTCCGCTTTGCCGGGGGGGTGGATACCTAATCCGGTTGCGTGTGTGGTTGGGTCGTGGGACCCATCTGTATATATGATTGCATAATCCCTATAGATGGTGTCCTTTTTGATGTTAAATTCTGTTTTCATTTTGGGCCCGTCTTCTGATTTCCGGTATTTGGTTAGGTCCAGATCTACTTCTATTTGAGGGAGTTTCCATGTGGGGGTTTTTATTTGTAATTTTGGTGTTCTTTGTGGTAGCTTTAGGTCTATAGCCGCTTCGCTTTCTTGGACTACCGCTTTAATTTGTGGTGTTTGGTCGCGTTTTTTAATACTTTTGTGGTCCGTGGTGAGCGTGTATTTGGCCGGATGGTCCTCTGGCATGCATATTGTTTTATAGTAGTACTTTGCTGCTCTTTCCTTTATTATGATTGATACTGGTTTTTGCCCACTTTCTGCCATTACAAGTAGGTTTGGGGTGTGTCTGGGGACTCCCAGGGCTACCTTCAACGCGTCCGCTTGTACTGACATCAGTTTTTCGGTCTGGCTCTTGTTTAGGTTGGTGAGCATGGGGGCTGCATAGAGTAATCTAGACATAACAAATGCGTGATATAGCCTTAGGAGGGATCTGGGGTCCGTGCCCCAGTCTGCTCCGCTAACTTTGCGCATGAGATTTATTCCCTTCCTGGCGGACTGACATATTTGTTCTATGTATTGTGACCAATTGTTACTACTTGTAAATGTGACTCCTAAGAATTTGACGTTTGGTCGGTAATCGATAGCTGTTTGCCCTATTTTTAGTTTGGGGATATGTGCTTGGACTTGGTATTTTCGATTTCGGTTACTCCTAAATATAATTGCTTGGGTTTTGTTTGGGGAAATTTTTAGGCCTGCTCTTTCCAGCCATTTCTCTATTCTGGTTAGATCTTGTTGTAATTCTTCGAATCCTACCAATTCCCATTTAAATTTCCTTTGTTTGCATTTTATTTTCCCTATTATTGACGTGTCATCGGCGAATTGCATTATTTTGTTATGCCTGACTACGTGTTGTAGGCCCGTAAGTAGGAGTGAGAAAAGGATGGGGCTGAGCACCGACCCTTGGGGTACCCCGTTTTCTAGTGGGTATTCCGTGGACGTTGACTTCCCTACTCTGACTGTTATTGTTCTGTCTGCCAGGAAACTTTTGACGAAGCTATACATTTTGCTTGTGATCCCGAGGTCGCCCATTCTGCTGAGTAATTTTTCGTGCCAAACCATGTCGTATGCTTTCTCTATGTCCAAGAATACTCCTACGAGTTCGGTTCTTCTCTCTCGGTGGGTGTTTAAGATTTCCTGCTGTAGGGTGGTTAGGTGATCTAACGTGCTGTGTTTTTTCCTAAACCCGCTTTGTTGTGGGGGGAGGATGTTGTGTTTTTCGCAGTAGGTCATAAGTCGGTATTTGAGTATTCTTTCCAGTGTTTTGCCCAGCTGGGATGTTAGTGAGATGGGCCTATAGCTATCGGGTTGGTGTGTTGGTTTACCCGGTTTCGGGAGCGGGAAGACTTCTGCCTTTTTCCATTGGTTGGGGAATATTCCTTGCATATATATGTCGTTGAATAGGGTGACTATTGCTTTTTTCATGGTGGGGTGGCTTTTTTGTAACATTTCATATGTGATTAAGTCTTTGCCGGGGGTTTTGCCCTTCCCGGCGGTTCTTAGGGCTTGGGTTAGCTCGAGTAGCGTTATCTCGCTGTCTAGTTCGTGGTTGTTTGTTTGGGGCGGTGGTGTAAAACATGTGCTCAGGTGGGGTTTGAGATCCCTAAATTCTGGTGTTAGGTTGTCGTTGGAGCTAGCTTGGCTGAAGGTGTGGGCTAGTATTTCTGCTTTCTCTAGGTCTGTGGCATATATTATATTTTCTTTTTTGAGGGATGGCATGCTACTTCTCGGGCCGTTGTTGATGGCTTTAATTTTGTCCCAGCTTTCTTTGATGTTGGAGTTGGTATTAATTGATTCAGTGAAGGCGTACCAATCGGCTTTTTTGGCTTCTTTGACGGTGTTGTTTGCTACAGCTTTGGCCCGATTATATTCTATCCTGTTTTCGGGCGTTTTATGTTTCTTCCAGATTTGGAGCTTCCTTTTCCTGGTTTTTACGTCTTGGTCGCAGGCCTTGGTCCACCAGGATTTTCCTGGCTTTCCCTTATCAGATCTGGCAGGCGTGCATTCCATGACTGATCTGATAATGTGGTCTGTGATGAGGGCTGTTTTGTCATCTATATTATGTCTTTCGTCCCAGGTTGGGTTGATTCTAGTGATTTCGTGGTATTTCTCCCAGTTGGTCCGTTTGGTGTTTATTCTTTGTGGGACTCCGGGGTCCGGTGGTAGGGGTTTTGGGTTCTTTTCCTTGATTGTTATTAGCGTCGGGAAATGGTCACTTCCTAGATTATCTTCGTTTACTTGCCATTGGGTTTCCACGGCGATGGTGTTTGTGGTTATGGCTATGTCTAGGGCGTTCATGGTGTCACTGCCCCCTTGTGCGTACATGTGGGTAGGCTCCCCAGTGTTTAGGATGCAACGTTGGGTCTCGTTTATTGCTGTTTCTAGTTTTTTCCCGGCTGTGTCTGCTGTTATTTGGTTTTCGTCCCATTGCGGGCTTTTGGCGTTGAAGTCCCCTACCACTATATCCCCTGCCAGTAGTAGGTCTTTAAGATGTTCTGTGGGTATCTGTGAGTAGTCTCTTTCGTTTGGGATGTATACATTTATTATTTTAATTTTTCTATTTGTTGGTGTGGTTATCTCTCCTATTATGGCCCCATCGAGGTCCTCGGGTCGTAGGTTTTATATCAGACTGTCCTTGTCTTAGTCTCTGGCTCAAAAGCCTTCCCCGGAGACACGGAGGCTTTGATGTCAGGGGTTTCCTCCCTTAGCCTTTCCGCAGCCAAGCGGCCAGGCCTGCAAGGCAGCAGGGGACTCGTGGGGCCCGGGGTCGTCTATGTCCCGTGCAGATGTGAACATCTGCCCACTGCCCAGACGGTGACACCAGAGGAGAAAAATCCAACGCCGGAACCCGGTATCGAACCGGGCACCTTTGGCATTGGAGGCAGACGCCTTAACCACTGCGCCACTTCCCCGTCACTCCAGATTATAGACACAGACGAACTAATGTTTGTCTTCCTTTGGCGGACAGCCGATTGTCAGCCGTCTCCAACTTAAAAATAGTGCAAAATTCATCCTTAACCCCTTCACTGAGAGTGGACGCAGATTTTGATTCTGAAATCTTTGTTAATTCAACGCCAAAGGAACTTGGGTAACAAGTGGTGCCAGCAAGAGGCATAGATCCTCGTGAGCCACTGCAACTACGGGAGTTCATGAGGATCTATGTCTCTTGCAAATGAATTGGCTTCACGTTTTTAGCTAACGATGGATCGGCAATGATAGTTCAATGGATGGTACCAGTTTAGCTCGGCGTCTTGGTAGGCTGCAAGTCAGAAGATGAATCAAGGCAAATATACACCAATAATCATCGCTCTAAGCATAAACTTGCTGACTGCCACTTACAAAGAATCAAAAGACTAGGCTTTTGCATGGCGTTTACTCTTGCCCAGAGAAAGCAACCCGAATTTCCCTAGTAATGCACAAAGTTGTAGAAGAAAAAAATCGAAAAATCACAACTTGATCACAGGCTCAAGTAGAATCAGAAATTTCTTGCAAGAAGAACATCTAAGTTAAACAATCCCTATCGACAAGGGGCATAGATTATCATGAGCCCCTGCAGCCTTCGGCTGCAGGGGCTCATGAGAATCTATGCCCCTTCCTATCAGTGACCGGTCAGTTTATACTGCTGAGGCTCCTCAGAATCCATTCCTCTCATCCGCAAATAGAAAGTGCTGGCGAAATAGATGTGCTGATCGTCCAAAGCTGCAACTAAATCATCTGCATGTTTGTTAACTTGGTGCTCCGCCGCATCTTGTCAGTTCATCATTATTCCCCGAGCCCGCGAGACGGAGTTTGATTGATGAGTTAGGGGTCAAAGAGGAATTGTGTTTATTCATACATGCTGTGCAAATTTGCCCGGGGGGATATCGGCGATTGATAGCTATCTACGTTCTGAGACGGCAGAAATAATAGAATTTATACAAAAGTACGCGGGAGAGTACAAACAAGTATAAATGAGCGATGAACTGCTGCGTGTTTATTAACCCCATCCCTGCCGGAGTGCGTAACTCATATTTTTAACCCCCTCCCTGCCAAAGGACGTAACTCGCTTCTCTTTATATATTAACCCCTTGGCTGGCAAAGGTTTGAAAGCAGTCTGGCGGCTGCTCTCTCTACCGCCGCCCATAAGGACGAGTCATAGAGTGGATAAAAGTGTTGCAACGGCTCATGAGGATCTATGCCTCTTGCAGAGACCACTTTGTATCCACGTTTCTTTCACGGCTGCAAATCTTTGGCGATTAATTTACAAAAATCTCATGAATCACAATCTGCGTCCACTGGCAGTAAAGGGGTCAAATTACCATTAGCATGGTAAAGGACCGATGCAGGAAAGTGTCCTTTATGCAGACAATGTGAGAACTGTTCCTGGATTTTGGGTCCTACGATGAGGTCGTGACATCCAAAATCACAGACCGGCGCGTATTTGGTTAAATAATGCATTGCAATATGAATGTCTTGTTGTGTGTCAGTTGACGCTCTGCACTTTTCCAGTACGAAAAGGCCATCAGGCCGGTCTGTCGCAGTGGGTCTGCGGACTACTGTATCCAGTACAAGCCTACTTGTGGATCCGACGCAAGTGTCCGAGAAAAAATTACAGAATTGTACAGCGCAGAAGTTGTTTGTTCGCAGGCGCTTCGCCGCCTATATTTAATTGCCAATGTTTGATGGCCCAGCCATCTTCAGGAATTTATGGAGCCAAAGATACTTCATAAACCCAGTTCATGCCAATAGTTTTTCTAGTTATCTGGCCAAATGGTAGCTGCTTTTTGTTGTTAACGCGTGTTAACGCGTTCTACCCCAGGACCGAATCCCCAAAGTTGAAGTTGTCCTCTGTAGGTTGGGACTATATTACAATTCTAGAGACAGATCGAGCATGATGGTTCAAGGGTTCTGCCAGAATAGCTTGGCGCCCATAGGCGCCAAGATTTTCTGGCACTACCCTTGAACTGTTATGCTCTATCCACGTCTTACTGGGGTGTGTCATGGCTGAATGAGTTAACAACCCCATGTCTTCACATAGTTCCTAGCAGCATGAAGCTTCGCTGCAAAGTCAAATTTTGGACTTATTTGGACGGTCGCTTTCGGGATTTTTGCACCCTCGCCGAAATCTGTTTTGCGACCGACGCATTTCATTTACACGAAACGTTTTTGTTTTTTTTTTTGCGACCAAAAACAAAAAACAAACAAAAAAACGAAATCTAAAAACTTGTTATAGTCCAACTACCGCCGTATCTGTTCAAAGATAAACTTCTGTTACAGATAGTTACGAAACGCTACACACTTGTCAAGTTTTGGTTCATTTAGACACACGACAATCCAGTTCAGCACACGTCGTCTTCGTATCAAGTAACCTGACAACATCGCCACTCCGTTCTATAAATACAACGCTATCAGTACGAGAAACAGCTAAAAATAGATTGACATTCTATCAATTACACAGAATAAATTAGTGCGAATACGCGTGTGCTTTTGCTGCGTGCCCAAACTGCTGTTAAAAGTTCATTAGGTGTGTCGACACGGCATAACAAACACAAATGGTGCTGAAATGTGTCTTCATATTTATGTGTAATGGTACTTTAACTCAGTTTTGTAATTATTTTGAGTTAAAACTGCACTCTCCGCATTCATTAATTGTGCGTGATTACTTTGGTTCGACTCCGTCTCCAACAGACGTCGCTGTTTAATCTCCACGAATCAACATTTATTTTCAAGACGTTCGATTTGAGATTTTATGTTAGCATTTTTGGGCACAACGCGGCTCATGTCATGGCACGGTGACCTAAAAGGGTCAGCACAAACGTTGACACAACTGAATAAAAAAAAACCTTAATTGTTTTATGTTTCGATGCAGCTACGATTAACCAATTCGAGACGTACCGCACCCGGATACACGGCATTATGCCGCGTATCCTGATGCGTCACGTCTTGAATGTGTTAAGTGTTACTTCTGGAAAGTGTTAACTCATACGAGACGTGCCGCCTCCGGATACGCGGCTTAAAGCCGCGTATCCGGAGGCGGCACGTCACGAATGAATTAAGTGTTAGGTGCCAGCAGGGGAACGTTCGTCACCTAAAATCGAGGCCGCCGTTGCGTGAGCGATCTTCAATTCTGCGCAAGCCACTAAGCTAGGCGCGGAGCACATTGCTTAGTGGCTTGCGCAGGAGTTAAGCTCGCGCATGCAACTGGACCCTAGCCGCCAGACTCTGGGAAACCTACTCCCACTAGCGGAAAGACTAGTCGCTTATCTGCGCCACTTACCGCCGGTGACCAGTCTAATCAGAGGGAGATCACAGACAGACTTCCTCAAATCTCTTTCCCCCAGAAGATTTACTCCGTCGGGTGGGGAGGGGATAACATTAACCCCTTGACTGCTAATTATGATACCGTTCGGCAGATTAAAAAAAACCGATATTTTTTTCTTCTCCGTTGAGCGTTATCGTCAGCAGCTGTATGCAGCGAAGGGGTTAATGTGAGAACCGGGTCCAGCGCAAAATAGGACGTGTAGAATGTCACACTAATTTTGCCGACAGGTCGCGGAAACCGGGATGTCCTCCTTTTGGACATAATAATAATAATAATAATGCATAGCATTTATATGGCGCATTTCTCATATTTATAATATAACTCATTGCGCAGAATGTAGCCGCGAACTGAACCCAACAAGCACGCTCACGTGGATCACACGCATTCACTCACACACTGTACGTAAACACAGAACATTCACGTGGTGCTAAGGGCAAGCTCAAGCGAGCTACACGGTATTTGGAACTCGTTTTGTATTTGAAATTTTATTAAGTTGGCTGAAACTGATACCAAAGTGGAGGGGGAGGAAGAGCCGGAGTACCCGGAGAAAGAACCCCCGACGGTCCGCCCGAATTAACGGTGACACTTACTAGAGGAGAAAAATCCGGCGCCGGAACCCGGAATCGAACCTCGCACCTTTAGCATTGGTGGCAGGCGCCTTAACCACTGCGCCACGGACCGCCCCAGATCGACATGACAGCCATGCACTCACCACCCTTCAATCGATTAATTTTGCAGACAGCTAACCATACGTCGATGAAAAGATTTCCCCCCCCCCCCCCCCACTATATTGTTATCCCTGTTTAATTAACCCACTGCCTGCTACTGACGTTTGGCGGAAAAGACGCGTGGTCAGTATCGTCAGCAGCTATCGAGGGGTTGACCCTTTTGGCTGTCGGTAGCGCCTTTTGTCGCGATGATTCCGACAGGAATCATCGCGACAAAAAGCGCTACCGACAGCCAAAAGGGTTAAGCGGTAAGGATTTGAAAAATGCACGGTGATCCTGTGGACGGCTTCGGCTGCAGATTCTCTTGAGCATCTGTGCCTGTTGATGGATGGAATGTGAGACAGGACTGGCCCGGGGACTATGAGCCTATAACTGTAAAGTTGTTAGCGCGGTGATTGGACTAACTACGTCTGCTGTCCGGCCGCCTCAGTGACAGCGGGTGATTTAATAGCCAGCGGCGAGAGTGACAGGGAGAGGGGGTGGGTTGGAGGGAGGGGGGGAGAGGGGGTCTGGGGGAAGAGAGGGGGAGGGGAGGAAGAGGAGGCCGTCAATGATTGAGCCCGACCCACGGGCCACTACTGACAGAGTCCGACGCCTAGTCTGTCAGTCGATTTTGAGGCCTATTGCATTTCTAGAGTCAGTGCGTGGCCGCTTTTATCTGTTAACTCATTCTGCTCGCGACACACCACAGCAAGATATGGCTCGACCATGATAGTTCAAGGGTGGTGGCAGAATAACTTGGCGCCAAGCTATTCTGCCACCTACCCTTGAACTATCATGGTCGATCTGTCTCCTGAATTATAATGCAGTCCTCAGAGGATAACTGCAAAATGTTGGTATTTCGTATCTCGGGCACAATGAGTTAAGGACATAGACCCTACCAACCCCTCGCCGGTAGAAGGGCTCAAGAAAATACCCGTACCGTTTAATTAAAAACTCCTCACAGAGTACCCGGGGAGTACGCCACAAGCACAATTCTATTCAAATGAGATACCAATCATCTCATTTAACCCATTTAGCCCCGACGCACTACAGCAGATCGACCATGATAATTCAAGGATAGTGCCAGATTAGCTTGGCGCCTGAAAGCGCCAAGCTAATTCGGCGCTTCCCTTGAATTACCACGGTCGACCCATCTTCTGCAACAGGTGCGTAGTCGTTAGGTGACACATCCAAAATTAGAGAAATTCGGCCATGGGGTTGTATGGATTAAACAGAAGTGTGCTTGTGGCCTGCACCATGGGTGGGAGTATTCTGGCAAACGGTACGGGTATATTATGTTTCTAGCTGAATGAGAACGGTTCCACCTGTTCCTCAGATGTATTATTTAACGTTTTAACTTAGGACTACGGTCTGAGACTAATTATCTTTCCAGTAGGGCAACGATTCCAGTTGTTGCAGTGTTTTGAAAATGTTTGAAATTGCCTGTAGACGTGACGAAGACACGCTGAGTGAAAAAAACTGTACTGACAAAAAAGTAACACACACACATACGCGCACACACACACACACACACACACACACACACACACACACACATATGCACGCACGCACGCACGCACATTCACACACACACACGAGCGCGCGCACGCACACACACACACACACACGCACGCATGCACACGCACCCGCACAAACAAAAACACCAACAATATATTACAATTTCTTGAGTGTGACAGACCAGAATGCAACTGTCTGTTGGTCTGATAGAGGTTTCTGATCAACTTACGGTTCCTGTTAAAGTTCGTAAACTGTGTATATATTATTAGTTATTGGTAGCAAGGGTTTCCTACACGGACCCTTGTGAGCCTGAGGGAGGTCAAAGGAACCTTTGCACCCCGAAGGCCGAAGGCCTGAGGGGTATAATGGTTTCTTTGACCTCCCAAGGCCTACAAGGGTCCGTTTAGCAAGCCCCTGCAACCAATAGCGTATTTGTTTTCATTCCTCCAATATTTTCATAAAATAAATCAAGAAGAATCTTCCGACCTGGATCACGCCAGACATGACTGACGTCAAAGGAATATACATTTATACATAATAGGCTACTTATGACATAATTTAAAATCTGTAATGACGTTAGCGTCTCCAGCACTGAGTGTGCCTGTTGTTTCGAACAACACTAAGTAACTTTGTACTTTAGAACTGTTTTGGTCATCTTTTATAGAACAACTCTGGCATCCAAGACGCGTCAGAAAGAGGGCTACAAAAAGTTCGCCATTAGTCGCTACAAGGGTTTTTGTAGCTCGGTCACGTTTGCGCTAAAGGTTGGTCGTGTGGCGTCATCATCATCATCAGTCCCTTGCCCGAACTGGGCGTTGGGGGGACTGAAAGGCAGCAGCAACAGACAGTGCCCTCCACTGAGTTCTATTTTGGGCGGTGGCAAGCAAGTCTGGCATCTCGAGTTCGGTCCATTCTTTTATGTTTGCGACCCAACTCTTTCTCTGACGACCTCGCCGACGACTTCCTTCGAGAGTGCCTTGGAGGATAGTCTTGGACAAGGTGTTGTGTCGGGTCACGTGGCCAAACCAAGCAAGCTTGCGCCGTTTCACGGTTGCCAGAAGGGGTTCATGTGGGCCCACCAGGGAAGTGACGATGCTCCGTACATATTCGTTGGTCTTGTGCTCGCGGTACGAGATGTGGAGCAACTTCCTCAGGCACTTGTTCTCAAAGGCCTGGATTTTCTTTTCTGAGTCTGCAAGCAGCGTCCAAGTCTCACAGCCGTAGAGTAGAATAGACACTACGAGGGACTTGTAAAGCCTGTACTTGATGGTGAAGCTGATGGAGTTACTTCGCCATATCCTGTCCAGCCTGGCCATTGCGGATGTTGCTGTACCTATCCTGATACGGATCTCTGCTATGCAACTACCGTCTTTGGACAGGGTGGCTCCCAAGTACTTGAAGCTATTGACCTCTTCTAGCTTCTGGCCGTTCATGTGAATGTTGCTGCTGCTGTTGCTTGTGGTGTTGATCATCACTTTGCTTTTATCCGTACTGATCTCCATGCCATAAGACCCTGCGCTACTTGAAAGTTTGTCTGTCAGGTTTTGCAGCTCACTATTGCTGCCTGCCATGAGGTCAATGTCGTCTGCGAATCGAAGATTGCACAGGGATCTGCCACCAATAGAGATTGAAGTATGGTGGTCGTGGAGGGTTTCCTGCATGATCTTCTCCAGGAATATGTTGAAAAGGACAGGAGAGAGCAGGCATCCTTGACGGACACCGATTGTCGTCCTGAAGAACTCGCCTGACTGATTGTTAAGTAGAACCGCGCTGCAGGCGTTCTTGTAAAGCGCTTCTATCATTTGGATCAGCCCCTCCTCTATGTTGAACGATCTCATGACTTGCCAGAGTCCGTCGTGCCAGACGCGATCAAATGTGGCGTAGGGATACTGAAAAACAAAGAATCTTACATCGGTGTTTAGGTAATACTGAGAATCTCACTCGAGTGGTTTTAAAACCTTATCCTACGAGCGAAAGCGAGTAGGATAAGGTTTTAAAACCACGAGACACCTAAACTCATATGTAAAAATCTGTTTCTTGTTCACTTTTTTCTTGGCATAAATCCGATGTCAGCTGGTCTTCGGCACACACCTAATCACAACACAGCCGCCATTGTGTCTTGACAAAGGTATTGACGTAATTTACTTTGTAATGTGACGTCAGTATTTTGGATGCCAGACAAATAAGATAAGATAAGATAAGATAAACTTTATTGCCAGATGCATAAACATTAGGATTTTTGCGGCGTAACTGACGAGCGTCCTTATTAAGATTAACACATAAAACATACATACATCACAATCAAGCAGACTCAAAAATTCCAAACCACACATATGTATAGCAGTTATTGTGCTAAGTATGCACACACATCTAAGTAAGAAAAATATATTTTTAAAATGTTCCCAACAGCGCAGTACACGACGCCAGAGTGCCCAGTCGTCACTGTGTAATGATGTCATTGCGCGAGAGCTGAAAGTAGGTCAAGTTTTAATATCTCGTGTGCCAATTGTTACACTATAAGTGTATACGACCAATATCACGGTCGGGTAATGTTATAATTTCCCTTGATATGAAAATAACGAGAATATAATTAGTACCACGGGCAGAGCACGGAGAGGGTTATGACACGGCCCACTCTGGCTACCACGGGCTCACGTGAAGTTGACAAGTGGCCGGCCCTACTAAGCTGGGACTAATGAATGATAATTGCGAGTGGAAATACATCAATCTCACTTTAGCGGTCCCGAGGCGGGCAGTAGCGAACTCGGAGCTGGGACTAATGAATAAATAATGGGTTACTGGTCAGCGAGGATCAGAGGACGCCGACCACCATAATAGATGTGGAATAATTAGGAGAGACAGTAATGGGTTCCTGGTCAGCTAAGATCAGAGGACGCTGACCACCATAATAGATGTGGAATAATTATGAGAAACAGTAATGGGTTCCTTTGATAGCTAGGATCAGAGGACGCTGACCAGCATAATAGATGTGGAATAATTATGAGAGACAGTAATGGGTCCCTGGTCAGCTAGGATCAGAGGGCGCTATCCACCAGAGCAGATGGGGGATAGATTATGGGCGACAGTAATAGCTCCTTTGACAGATAGGGTCAGGGGACGCTGGCCACCATGATAGATGGGGAATAATATGGGTGACAGTAATAGCCCCTTTGACTGGTTGAGACAAAGGGGCGATGCCCTCGGCCAGAACGGGTATATATATAGTGAGAGAGCTCACAACGAAGGGAACGAGATAGAAGAGAGCTCACAACGAAGGGAACGAGATAGATGAAGAGAGCTCACAACGAAGGGAACGAGATAGAAAGGGAGCTCGCACAATGAAGAGAGAGCACACAACGAAGAGAGAGAGTGAGATAGATAGATAGAGGGAGCTGAGAAGCGAGAGACCGAGCTCCGGTATTTTCGCCATTTTAGTATGCCATGCTAGTAGGTTGGTTGTGCCCAACCTATTAGACCCACGATGACCAAGAAATAAAAGACTCTTCTGGAAACACTCTTGTCTGGCTGCGCCTTCCATCTACAACACCTTGCGTGTGGCTGCGGTAGTGTAACACTACCTTATCTTCTTACATGGTGCCGTGACCAGGATCTCGGAACGGGAAGAAACAGAGGAACGAAGAAACAGAAAAACTAGACTATCAGCACCAAATCGACAGCCAACGACGCAAGGGTGGAAGAGCAGACCAGAAAGAGAAGAGAAGAGTGCAAGCCAACAACCCGAAGAGAAAAGCAGAGTTCGAGCCCACGTCAAGGAAAAGCAGAGTTCGAGCCCACTTCAAGAAAAGCAGAGTTCGAGCCCACTTCAAGAAAAGCAGAGTTCGAGCCCACGTCAAGGAAAAGCAGAGTTCGAGCCCACGTCAAGGAAAAGCAGAGTTCGAGCCCACTTCAAGAAAAGCAGAGTTCGAGCCCACTTCAAGAAAAGCAGAGTTCGAGCCCACGTCAAGGAAAAGCAGAGTTCGAGCCCACTTCAAGAAAAGCAGAGTTCGAGCCCACGTCAAGGACAAAACAGAGTTCGAGCCCACGAGACGTCTGCGACTCATTCAAGACCAACAGCCGAAAGGATCACGGGGTAAGTGACTTTTTTCGTTTAACCCTTGTTGAGTCTTATATAGGAGCCAGACCAGTTAGCTAGAGTTGTGTTGTTGTTACAGTTAAAAAGAAACAAAAATGGCAGAGGAAGTGTTTAGGATTTTAGGCGAAAAAGTAGAGGAAATGAGTCAGGCGATTAACGCCCAGAGTATAGGGCAGATGGTAGGAACGTTTGACGGAAAGCCTACCAAATTTAGGGAGTGGATAAAAGAAATTGACAAATATGCAGTGCTAATAAAAGCCCTCAACAGGCGCCCGGTCATTGCTTATCAAGCAAGCTCGGGGGTGGTGAGTGATTTTATCCATCGATTCTTACAAATGGAAGCGGCAGGGGATTGGGATGAACTGAAAAGGCAGCTAACCGTAAGGTTCGGCGAAATCGCCGATGAAAATCATGCTTTTGCGTTGCTACAGCGGGTGAAACAAAACCCAAGGGAAAGTGTGCCTCTGTACGCAGAGCGACTAATGACTCTGGCCGGCGAAGCCTTCCCGAGTCAGATGGGCGCTGCTGTGGTACAACGGCAACTAATAAATTTCTTTGTTGACGGATTGGCGCACGACTCTCTTAAGATGAAAGTCCTGCGGGATAACTCAAGTACATTAGATAGGGCCGTGCAGGTGGCCATGCAAGATGAAAACCTCCGCCAGAGGTTTGAGCTACGCACGATAAACAATCGGCCAGTTAGTCAGCCGAGAGGGACAGCTAGGGGTGGAGAAGAGGCTATGGAAGTAGACCATGCTCGTCACCGTAATTGTTTTAAATGCGGGAGAGTAGGGCACCAGGCAAGAAATTGCCGAGTGATAGGGACGGTTGGTCAGCAAACAATGCGTCCCCCGATTCAATGCTGGAAGTGTGGGGAACGAGGTCACATTCAGCGGGAATGTAGAAAGGCCGGAAACAGACGGCCACAAGGTCAAAGAAGGTTTCCGCCGAGGCAGGAAAACTAGAAGGTTCTGCGGCACACGAAGCCGTTACGCAGGACCGGAAAAATAGAAAGAGTCAGTTGTTTAGCATTAATGTAGCGGGTAGTCCTAAGTGCATAGTGTTCAAAATTGGGAAGCAACGATTTCGTAGCTTGATCGATACGGGAGCAGAGGTGTCTTTGATTAGCAAGGGGGCTTACGATAAACTCAGTCATAAGCCAAAGTTAGGAAAGGGAGATGTGTCGTTACAGTCAGTTAGTGGAGAAGCTTTACAAGTATTGGGGAGTTCAGAATTAGAATTTACGGTAGCGGGGCAAAAGTTTAAACATAAGTTCTACGTGGTATCCGGGCTCAACAGGAACTTTATTTTGGGAAATGACTGGTTAGACAAGAACGGGGTGAGGATTTATTTTGACTTGAAGAAACTCAGAGTCGGAAGTGTTTATGTGCCCTATGAACAGGACATCCACATTTCGTCTTTGGTCAGAGTGACTAAGACGAAAGTGATAAAACCTCAGACGGCAGAAGTACTCCAGGTACGGATGAAGAATGCTCCGTATTTTGCAAGAGAAACACTCTTAGAGATTTCGGAAACAGACAAGGGATTTATAGCACAAGAACCGGGACTGTTAGTGACAAGCACGGTAGTCAGGCAAAATAATCACCAGACGTATCCCATACTGATAGTAAACAACACAAACAAGACGTATAGAGTTAGAAGGGGTTGTGTTGTAGGGAAAGTAACAGCAGTTCAGGAAGTACATGAAGTACAGATAGGGTCGGTTGATCGGCAGGTATCGGCAGTCGACTTGACGGAAGTCACTGCACCGGAGAAGATGAAAGGTGTAGTGTCAGAGCTCATTACGAACAATCAAGACTTGTTCGCGAATAGCGACCTTGATTTAGGGGCTACTGACACTGTCACGATGAAACTAGATACCGGCGATCATCCTCCCATTAGGATAAAACCGTATAGAATCCCGCTTCAAGATAGAGAGATTGTTGACAAGGCTCTAGAAGAGATGTTACAGGCAGGTGTGATAAGACGTTCTCAGTCCCCATGGTCTTTTAGTCTAGTGATTGTATCCAAGAAGGATGGGTCGAAACGTTTATGTGTTGACTTTAGAAAACTGAATGATGTTACAAAGAAAACATCGTACCCACTACCGCTGATAGATGACATTTTGTCACTGCTTGGAAAGGCCAAGTATTTTACCAGTCTGGACCTTAAGTCGGGATACTGGCAGGTCAAGATGGCGGATCAGGAGAGTAGGGATAGAGTAGCATTTGCATGCCACAAGGGATTATTCGAATTCACGAAAATGCCTTTTGGTTTGGTGGGGGCACCGGGGTTGTTCATGATGCTTATGAATATCGTGCTAGCCGGTTTAGAAGGTTTTACCTGTGCCTATCTCGATGACATTTTGATCTTCTCAGAAACAATAGAAGACCATCTGTGTCACCTTCAGACAGTCTTTGATCGATTGAGACAGCATGACCTGAAGCTGAAACTCAAGAAGGGTCAGTTCTTTGAGGAAGAAACCAAATACTTAGGGTTTGTCATTAGTAACCAGGGGATAAAACCGGATGAGGAAAAGGTAAAAGTCATTAGGGCTATGGCGGCTCCGACCTGTGTCAGAGAGTGCCGTTCGTTCATTGGTATGATTGGGTTTTACAGGAAAATGATTCCTAATTTCTCCCAGATGGCTGAACCAATCATAGCACTGACACGAAAGTATGCGAGATTCAGTTGGACAGAGGAATGCCAGAAAGCGTTTGATTTGATGAAGGAAACGTTAGCTGTAGCACTAGTGTTAGCCTATCCAGATACACGGCGTCCGTACATCCTTTACACGGATGCCAGCGACACATGCGTGGGGGCATGTCTCGCGCAAAAATGTGATGAGGATTCAGACATTTCCCCAGGCTCAAAGGTAGAAAGACCTATTTACTTTCTATCCCATAAACTTAGTACCAGTCAGAGGAAATGGTCGACAATAGAGAAAGAGGCTTTTGCGATCCATTATGCGCTTCAAAAGCTAAATCACTACTTGCATAATGCGGAGTTTGTAATCCGCACGGATCACATGCCTCTTAAGTGTTTGCTTAATTCACCAATGCAGAATAAGAAGGTGCAGATGTGGGCCCTTGGCATTTCAGGATATAACTGTACTATTGAATATATTCCAGGTCCTGAAAATGTTTTGGCAGACTTACTATCCAGAATGCCGAGTGGTACTCACATGCCAGAGCATGAGGAAGAAGTAGAGGTAACCAGAGAGGTCAATGACAATGCTTTTGTCATTGGAGTCATAAACTCCAACCATTTCACACCCAAGCAGTTTGCTAGTTGTACAGTAAGGGCAGGGTGTGACGAGAAGCTGGAAAACGTTGATCTTCCAGGGTTTGATATTATTGAGGAACAGGAGAAGGATTCTGAAATAGTGCGCTTAAAGGACTTATTGATTAGTGAACAAGGAACCATGACAGTCAATAGGAGGTACATGCTGATAGAGGATGTTCTATATTTCTTGTCTCATCCTGATGATGAACCAGTAGCCAGATTGTATGTTCCGTCTCACTTGGTAGAGTACGTAGTCAGACAGTACCATGACGAAAATGGTCACTTGGGAATAGACAAGACGCATGACACAGTCAGCAAAAAGTATTACTGGCCTAACATGTACAAACAACTGTATGAATATGTTAGTGGGTGTGTCATCTGTCAGTCTAGAGTGTTACAAAAGAAAAGGGCCCCCGTACAGGAAATAGACATTCCTCCATACCCATTCGCTAAGTTGTCATTGGACTTGGCAGGTCCGTTTGACCGCTCCCTTAGCGGGAATCGCTATGTCATAGCATTCATCTGTCATCTGACAGGTTGGGTAGAGGCGTTCCCTGTACCAGATAAAACGCCGCAGTCAGTGGTACAGCTGCTCGTAGAAGAAATTCTACCCAGACATGGCTGTCCATTGCAGATAGTATCAGACAATGGATCTGAGAATGTGAATAGGGTTATGGCAGAAACGCTGGCAGAACTGAACATAGATCATGTCACGACCAGTCTTTATCATCCACAGTCCAATGCTAAGGTCGAACGTTTCCATAGAACTTTTAACGACATTCTGTCCAAAAAGATACAATAAGATTTTTCGACATGGGACGTGCATATTAACCAGGTACTAGCAGCTTATAGGGTCTGTGTTTCGGAAACTACGCAGGAATCTCCTTTCTTTTTACTGTACGGTCGCGATCCAGTACTACCGTTAGATAACATCCTTAGACCCCGAAGAAAATACGCTGGTGAAGATTTTCACAAGATAGCGCTTGAGCAGCAACACAAGGCCTTCACCCAGGTGTATCGGCGAATTAAGAAAGCACAGAAGAAGGGGGATAAGTATGCTAATAGAGGTGTACAGCCTGTCGAAATTAAGGTCGGTGACCCAGTGTACCTTCGTAATCACCGTAGACACAATAAGTTAGACAGTAAGTGGAGGTCGCACTATAGAGTGGTGGAACAATTGTCGCCTGTCACATTCAGGGTGCGACATCAACTAGATGGCACTGAGGTCAGTTCACACGCTGAACACTTGCGGATAGCCAAAATTAGCGAGTGGCCTATTCCAAAAGCCAGGGGGAGAACATTACGTAAAGCCACACAGGTTGTAGCTCCAGAATCATCCGATAGCGACAGTGACGATGCAGTAGGGCAAGAGAACGCACGAGACAGACTGACTAGGGGGGTGCGAAAAGAGCGTGAGAATTCTTCATCCGAGGAGGACGTTCCGTTAATGGAGTTAAGAAAGCGCCTAAAAACAAGAGAGAAAAGATCTCTCTCAGCAGTAAACGTTAGTTGTAACAAGGGCACATCAGACAGTTCTGATGATGGGGAGATCGACGACAATCGTTCGATTCAGCCTAGTTTACAGACTGATGGGGTTAGGGAAATTCTTGAAGCGATACTGACTCTTCTGCCAAAGAAGGCTTCAAATTAGAAATGCGACTCTCAGACGGTATCTGAGAGAGGACTATTGTAATGTGTAAATCATGAAGCATGATTTGAGTTTTGTCAGAGACAGTGGTATAAGTCTCTGGTGGTATCTTGTATGTTGCAGACAACAACAAGATGAAGTTTTTCTTGAGTCTGATAGTATTGGGGCTAGCGCAGGGTTTAACTATTAATCACAATGTCGTATTTCAAAAACTTGATGAAGTTACCACTAGTAACTGGAGATTCAGGTCGGCCTGCGCCAGAATCAATGACGGCTCAGTATGACTTAGAATCCACAACAATAGCAGTAGACGCGCAACGTACGCGGTTCGCGCTCCTTACGGAAGCTGAACTTGAAGCTTGTTCCAAACCCTTGATAGGATTCTGTGCGATTCGAAGTGCAATATATCCTATGAACATTAATCAGTTTTGTGTTACGGCGCTGTTTTTAAACAATTCAGACGTAATTGCAACACACTGCCAAACAAAGGTCAAGTTGGGTACAGTGTTACCTATGGCACGGTATATAATGGATGGGCTATGGGTCATTAGTAATCATAGTCCACTAAAGATGAGTATTAGTTGTCACGGTAAAGGGGTCACGTACCAACAAATCAACCCACCATTATCGCTAATCCGCCTCAATGAATCATGTACGGCTATTAGTGATAGATTGATGTTAACCCCTTACTACCAACAAGAGAGCCAGTATCAGGTGGAAGACAAATTGATAGGATGGAAGGAAAACTATGCATTTTCCAATATAACGTTATGGAAACCATTTCATAGCGCTTTACCAGACTACGATCCCATCTCTTTGCCCAAAGAGTTAGATGAAATTAAGGAAATGCCAATGGATCATCTAATTGCTCGACTTCAGAGCGATTCGTTAAGCCAAAACAAGAATGGGCGATATGGAAACAGATCATCATTGGTTCTATCGTAGGGACAGTTGTAGTGATCATAATTCGGGTAGGGTGTATACGATATAAGAAGAAAACTAGCGCATGGTTTGGCTCCATACTATCACGACTCAGGAAGGGTGAACGTGAGGTCACTGTGCCTACGTTGATTTCGGCGGCTGTGCAGTCAGCAGACGTGAATGACGTCGCAAGAGCAAAGGACTCTACGCCGATGATGGAGGGAGGAGTGCAGTTACTCCCCGCCTCGAACGTTGTCAAGTTTTACCCGTCGTTGGGGTAACCAAGGATCAACGCTGTTGTGATCCAGGAAGGATCGTGAAGAATAACGAACACATGTGCAAAGACATAACTGAGTCGACGATTTTGATGTGAACATTTATTGGCGTGATTACGCCGGACAATAATAATTTTTAATAAGGAGTGATCGATTTAAATAAGCGGTCATTCCGAAAAATGATGTATTTTGTGGATAACATGTTTAATTGTTTGAAATGATGTTGTGGTCTGAATATTGTGTAATGAAAAAAAAAACGAATCTTGTGAATTAAGATTCCTTTTTTTTTCGGGTAGGTTTGGGAGGAATTGTTACACTATAAGTGTATACGACCAATATCACGGTCGGGTAATGTTATAATTTCCCTTGATATGAAAATAACGAGAATATAATTAGTACCACGGGCAGAGCACGGAGAGGGTTATGACACGGCCCACTCTGGCTACCACGGGCTCACGTGAAGTTGACAAGTGGCCGGCCCTACTAAGCTGGGACTAATGAATGATAATTGCGAGTGGAAATACATCAATCTCACTTTAGCGGTCCCGAGGCGGGCAGTAGCGAACTCGGAGCTGGGACTAATGAATAAATAATGGGTTACTGGTCAGCGAGGATCAGAGGACGCCGACCACCATAATAGATGTGGAATAATTAGGAGAGACAGTAATGGGTTCCTGGTCAGCTAAGATCAGAGGACGCTGACCACCATAATAGATGTGGAATAATTATGAGAAACAGTAATGGGTTCCTTTGATAGCTAGGATCAGAGGACGCTGACCAGCATAATAGATGTGGAATAATTATGAGAGACAGTAATGGGTCCCTGGTCAGCTAGGATCAGAGGGCGCTATCCACCAGAGCAGATGGGGGATAGATTATGGGCGACAGTAATAGCTCCTTTGACAGATAGGGTCAGGGGACACTGGCCACCATGATAGATGGGGAATAATATGGGTGACAGTAATAGCCCCTTTGACTGGTTGAGACAAAGGGGCGATGCCCTCGGCCAGAACGGGTATATATAGTGAGAGAGCTCACAACGAAGGGAACCAACACACAGCAGAGCAGCAGAGGAGAGAGGACGGTGTTTTTCCGCTCTCTCCACACAAGACGGCACAAGCAAGCAAGCCAGCCAGCCAGAGACAGAGCGCAAGTGTACGGTCCACCGCACAGCCAGCGCTCCCACTACACACAGCCGACCAAATCAAGTCAAGTCACACGCTCGGCGAGATGGACAAAGGCAAAAGAAACAGAAGGAAGACCAACAAACAACAGGCGGAGGAATATGCCTCCACCCTCCCCCAAGCGTCTCGACAACAGCCAGCGGCCCAACGGGAGACAAGGAGCCACCGGCCCCCTTTGTCTCCACCGATACGGCCGCTGACACAACCAGAGTGGGAAAATCTACCCCCACAGAGAACACCGGAAAGAAACCTAGTAGCGAAGCCATTCGCTTACCCGACATTCCGACCCGACTTTTTTGGGCTCCCATCACCAGAGTATGTAAGAATGCTCATGCAAGGAAGGGCGACTCCACCCAGCCCCTACCAGGTCCAACAACAAGAAGAAGAAGAAGAGGAGGAAGACACCCCCCCCCGGCCACCCCCATGACACTGCCTGAGGAATCGGAGACATCGTCGGAGCCAGCAACTGAGCCGGACCTCCCGCCCTCCCCGCCGCCGGTCCACCTTCCCGACTCAATTACCCGGGAAAGGCCGGCACTGCCTGTGGAGGCGGGGACGCGACTCAGGGGGATGGACTTTGACGATATAGTCCTCCTGCTGCAAGATGCAGTTCCAATCATCAAGGCGGTGGAAGGGGACGACTACCACCGTGCACTGGTCGCCGCCCGGTGGATGGTGCACGCCGGGGCCCTAAAAGACCTCCACCCGCCAAAAACAACGGAAACGGCCAGCCAAGCCACCGCCACCTACAAAGATGGCGAATGCCAGATAGCACCTGAGCTAAAGGCAACAGGAACAACAGCTGCCCCTTCGACGGAATCGAAGAAAACGGGAACCATCTCCACTACCACCAAACACAAGGGCTGCAACACCACCGCGCCGCCTGTACCACCATCAGAAGAAAAGAGTACCGAAACGCCGCCGGTACCACCATCAGAAGAAAAGAGTACCGAAACAGACCCAGCCACACAACAGCCACCACCGCCGCTGACAGTCAACCAGGGAACCAACACCCAACCACACCGACAACGCAACCGACCACCCAAGCGAGTCCGGCACCAACGCCCTCCACTACTCCCCACGCCACCACCTCACATGCGGTTGCCACCGCAACTCCGTCACCCACCACGTCCACGTCAGCGCCCGGCCCCTCGAAAAAGAATCGACTGGCCGCCACCACCACCACCCTACCTCCCCAGACCCAGCTACAACCGGCCACGGTTCCCCCGGCCACCCCCACCACCACCGCCACCACTCCTACAACATCTACTGGAGTGGCTGGCACACCACCACCCACCAGCCTGGCGATAGGCGACGGCCCCCGGCCTACCACCTGCCTCCTGCACCACCAACCACCCGGCCCCGGCAGCACCACCAGCCAGCAGCGCAACGGAGCGGCAAGCAGACAGAGCGACAACCCCCCCCCCTCAACCTCCCCTGGCCCACCCCCCCCTGGACGAAATCAGCGACAGCTGGAAGTCCCAACCCCTTTTCAAGACTCGACTCGACTCGACGAAGGGAACGAGATAGAAGAGAGCTCACAACGAAGGGAACGAGATAGATGAAGAGAGCTCACAACGAAGGGAACGAGATAGAAAGGGAGCTCGCACAATGAAGAGAGAGCACACAACGAAGAGAGAGAGAGAGTGAGATAGATAGATAGAGGGAGCTGAGAAGCGAGAGACCGAGCTCCGGTATTTTCGCCATTTTAGTATGCCATGCTAGTAGGTTGGTTGTGCCCAACCTATTAGACCCACGATGACCAAGAAATAAAAGACTCTTCTGGAAACACTCTTGTCTGGCTGCGCGTGTGATACAGCTTTTCCGCTCAAAGGGAGCAAAAAAGGAGGTGTGTAAGAATACATTTTGTTTTTATCCCTAAGTCGCACGACCAGTTTCTTTAGCGCAAACCGTATCAAGTGACCGTGATACAATATAAGTTATTGGTCGGAGGGGTTCGCTACACGGACCTTTGTAGGCCTGAGGGAGGTCAAAGGAATCATTGTACCCCGAAGGCCTGAGGGATACATTGATTCGTTTGACCTCCCGAAGGCCTACAAGGGTCCGTGCAGCGAACCCCTCCGACCAATAACGTATTTGTTTTAATTCCTCCACTATTTTCGTACAAGAAATCAAGAAGACATCTTGTGACCTGGATCACGCCAGACATGACTGACGTCAAAGGAATATACATTTATACATAATAGACTTATGACGTAATTTAAATATGTCATGACGTTGCCGTTTCTAGTACTGAGTGTGCTTGTTGTTTCGAACAACACTAAGTAACTTTGTACTTTAGAACGTTTGGCGATCTTTTATAGAACAAAACTGGCATCCAAGACGCGTCATCGAGAGGCTACAAAACGTCCGCCATTTTTCGCTACAGGAGTTTTTATATCACGGTCACATGGAACGGTTTGCGCTAAAGTGACTGCGTGGAACGTGGGGAGGAAAACAAAAAACACTTGTTTTCATCCCTACGTCACACGACCAGTCTCTTTAGTGCAAACCGTACCACGTGACCGTGATACAAAAATCCTTGTAGCGACAAATAGCGGACTTCTTGTAGCCCTCTTTGTGACCCATCTTGAATGCGAGTTTTGTTCTATAAAAAAATCACCAAAACGTTCTAAAGTAAAATGTAGGCATAATGTTGTTCGAAACAACAAGCACACTCAGTACTGAAGAGGGCAACGTCATGAAATATTTTAAATTACGTCATCAGTCTATTATGTATAGATGTATATTCTTTTGACGTCAGTCATGTCTGGCGTGATCCAGGGCGGAAGATGTCTTCTTGATTTCTTTTGCGAAAATGGTAGAGGAATGAAAACAAATACGTTATTGGTAGCAGGGGCTTGCTGCACGCACCCTTGTAGGCCTTCGGGAGGTCAAAGGAACAATTGTATCCCTCAGGCCTTCCGGATACAATGGTTCCATTGACCTCCCTCGTGCCTACAAGGGTCAGTGTAGAAAACCCCTGGGACCAATAACTTATATTGTAGCGACAAATGACAGACATCTTGTAACCCTTTTTGTGACGCATCTTGGATGCCAGTTTTGTTCTATAAAAGATCATCAAAACGTTCTAAAGTAAAAAGTTACTTAGTGTTGCTCGAAACAACAAGCACACTCAGTACTGGAGACGCAACGTCATGAAATATTTTAATTACGTCATCAGTCTATTGTGTATAAATGTATATTCCTTTGACGTCAGTCATGTCTGGCGTGATCTAGGTCGGAAGTCTTCTTGATTTCTTTTTCGAAAATAGTGATGGAATGAAAACAAATACGTTATTGGTAGCAGGGGCTTGCTGTACGGACCCTTGTAGGCCTTCGGGAGGTCAAAGGAACCATTGAACTCCCTGAGGCCTACAAGGGTCCGTATAGAAAACCCCTGCGACCAATAACTTATAAGATACTCGGTTGTAATTTTGTGTGAAATCTCATAGCCACCAGGCACATGTGGAACAAGTAGGACAAACTAAAAGATACTCGGGCCGATGTCGGCCGCAGTGGGCCCGCTCACGGCCGTGCGCGGGTCCACTGCGGCCTACCTCGGCCCCAGGACCTTTGCTTACAGGACATTCACAGCGAAAATCACCCACCTGTCAGGGCCTCTGCACCTGTAGTGTTATTGGTGTGCTTTCAACAGGAGATAATCCTTAATCCGAATCAGGTCAAAGACAGTAGGTTGAACCCTTTCATTGTAAGGACAGACGGTGCGTTGCGCCCCTTAACCCATTAAGCCCTGAAACGATACGACAGGATGTGTCTCGACCTTGCTAGTTCAAGAGTGGTGTCAGAATAGCTTGGCGCCTCTAGGCGCCAAGTAGAGGCGCCAAGCAATAGCTGACACCAACCTTAAACTATCATGGTCGACCTGTCTGAACATCTTGAAGCAGACTTCAGAGGACCTCTTCAAAATTTGATAATTTCCTCCTTAGGGCTTAATGAGTTAATAGAAAGGACTAAAGGGGCTATTTGGCTAGACCATCCCGATCACTGCTACATGCGTCTTACCTTCGTGCTATTGTTGTGAACAAAGACAAATGTTCTAAGGAGAGAGGCTGATATCATTTGTCTACTCGGACCAAAATCTGTTACATGCAGTCTTCTTATGGCACATTCCTTATGACGTCTGGTTCAGTAAATGATGTGTTATCCAGTTAGTTTTTGCAGGGATCGTGCTTAGCGTCATCATATCTCAGGACCCTGGTAAAGTAATTCAGATATTTTCCCTGCCCACGTCTCCGTGCACTTCATAATCATCGATGATCAGGAGAAGTCTTCATTCTACAGTGTCCAGAATCAAACGCCTTTCAACGTGCAAGGGGTATAGATCCTCATGATCTCCCTCAGTTGCGGGGGATCATGAGGATCTATGAACCATTGCTGGTCTTATTTGTATCGGTAATTTCATAGACGGAAAAGGTGATTTGGCTTTGGGTCAAGGGAAGTCTGTACTATATTGTCCAGATCGAACGTCTTCCAAATGCAAGAGGCATAGACCCACATGAGCCCCCGCAGTTGCGGGGGCTCATGAGGATCTACGATTCTTGCAGGCTCACTTGGATCAGTGCATTCATAAACGAGAAAGATAAATGGGCATCAGGTTAATTGTTGGACAGCTTGTGGTGTGGCTACCATCATCATTATTGTTTTAGTGACATCTTTCACTTCTGTATCCTACTAAACTATGAGAGGATCAGTGTCATGCTAGTTGCATATAGCTATATGTGTGCTGGTTTGCAATTTTGTACCGTACGACCTAATCTAATGTTGTTTTTTCAGTTTATTTCTTATTCGAATGGAAATATCAAATTTTACATTCCCATATTTTGCAAGTTTCAATTTTTTTTTTCGTTAGGCTACTCACCCATTGCATCCTTGCGCCATTTAAAATTTCTCTCTTAATTCTTTCTCTTTCAGATGAGGCGCACTTAATTCAGTGTTCTGGCGCCCTTCCAAGAGAATAAAAAGTAATGACGACCGTATGAAATACTGCAAGCGAGATTTAGAACCCCGCAACTGAAGTTTGGAGTTAATTTTCCAGGGTTACTTTTTCTTATCGAATCGTCAGTTGGCGCCAGCCGAGTTAACAGCTTAGTTTCCCGGTGTAGGAAAATTTGAACTGTAGCCAGTTCCCATCTGCAAGAGACATAGATTCACACGAGTCCCTGCATTCGCAGGTGCTCACGAGAATCTATGTCTCTTGCTGGCGATGATTCGTTACGTCAGTCACTTAAATGGAGGGTGTTGTTCTGGTGTGCTGCTGGGTCGGGAGGAATTACATCCTTTCCTCAGAGACGCGCGGAGTCAGAAGTTGATTCGAATCTTCGTGGAATTAAACTTCCTGTGACCGTTCAATGCCTGATCTTGTTAAATCTACCCCTCTCACTTCCTACTCCAAGTGACTCTCTTTTCTATTGCCAGCGTTCTGTGTGCAAGCGTCTCCCACATTGGATGCTGAAACTTTAAAGGGTTAACTCATTCAGCCTCGACACACCACAGCAAGACGTGGATCGAGTCTGATGGTTCAAGGGTGGTGCCAGAATAGCTTGGCGACCATAGGCGCCAAGCTATTCTGGTATCACCCTTGAATTATTACGCTCGATCAATCTCCAGAAGTGTAATACAGTCTTTAGAGGGCAACTTCAAAATGTGGGGATTTAGGTCCTGGGGCATAATGTGTTAAAGGATACTTTCATTTACACGAGAGGCAAAGGCAATGATTTCACGTGAAACGTAGAGGCAAGCCGTGGTTTTTTTCTTCTTCTTCATCTTCTTAATCTTTTTAATCTTTTTTTCTTTTTCTTTTTTTTTTTTTTTTGGTGGGGTGGGGGGGGGGGGGTGGGGGATAAGAGGGAGGATTTGGGTGAATAGAGGGGTTAGGGGGTGTATTTGTTTTGAAAATATGAAGGTTTTTGTGGAAAATGTTTGGATCCTGAGACTGTTTCTCTTTGTCCATTCCCCGGATATCATTGAAACTAGGTCAGGCATCCGGGGATTTGAAGCGTACGTAACTCTCCTAAGTAACGCGCTCTAATGCACAATCTCTCTCTCTCTCTCTCTCTCTCTCTCTCTCTCTCTCTCTCTCTCTCTCTCTCTCTCTCTCTCTCTCTCTCTCTCTCTCTCTCTCTCTCTCAGCTGAACAATTTATACAAAGAAGCATCTAAACTTGCTTTGTCTGTTAACCTAGAGAAGACAACAATAATTGTGTTTCGAAATGGTGGGTATTTGTCAAAATATGAAAAATGGATTTACGGGGGAACGAGGGTAGAGGTTGTCAATATGTATAAGTACCTTAGGTTAAACTTTACCACACGTTTGAGTTTAAACACATCCGTCGATGACTTAGTCACTAAGGCAAAAAAATGTGTAATCGATATTTTCTGTATGTTGAAGAAAATCAACTGCGCCAGTCCTGATGTTGTTTTCAAGCTGTTTGATGCGCAGGTTGTCCCAATTTTGTTTTATGCCTCGGAAATTTGGGGTATAAACGAGTGTGCCGAAATTGAAAGAGTCCATACATTTGCATGTAAACGTTTTCTTAATGTCAACTTCCGCACACCGAACCTGATGGTTTATGGTGAACTGGGTCGATATCCCCTGTCAGTATTAACGTCAGTAAGATGTGTTTCCTACTGGCTTCGACTCTGTGCTTTACCTGTTACTAGATTTGCAAGTATGGCTTATCATATGCTTAATGATTTAGACGATAAAGGGAAAGAAACATGGGCGTCAAAGATAAAGAATTTGCTTTTTCGAAATGGGTTTGGTCATGTGTGGATTTTACAAGGTGCTGCAAACAGGAATGGTTTTATAAACAAGTTTAAACAAAGGATGGTTAATTGTTCCAAACAAAACTGGTCATCAAAGCTTTCTGAGAGTGAACGTTTTACTATGTATCGTAGATTTAAACATACACTTGTCCAAGAAAATTATTTTGAACTGGTTAAGCCAACTTTTGTAAAAAAAAATCTATATATCAAATTTAGACTTGACATAACCGAATTGCCAAGTAACAAACAAAGATATGGTACTCCCAATGTTGTAACGAAAGTGTGTCCATTGTGTGCCAAGGCTGTGGAAGATAAAATTCACTTTATGTTTTATTGTCCATTCCGAGCCTATGATGAACTGCGTGTCAAATACCTATGTAAGTTTGACCTTATGGAACTCAAAAAGAAAGAATTGTGTATCCTAGACACTACTAACCCGCAGGCTATTGCCGATTTAGCAAGATTTGTATTCCATCCATTTAAACTCCGTAGCAGCATGCTTGTATGATTCCACGCGCAAACTCAGTGTGGTTCTTACTCCGACCTGGTCTGTGTAGTACACGGCTGTGGCCTGGATTTGGATACGGCCACATTTTACATGTAGGTCAAAAGTGGCTATTATGTGCTGGCGTAGATCGACTAATGGAAATGTATGTGTGTGTGTGTGTGTGTGTGTGTGTGTGTGTGTGTGTGTGTGTGTGTGTGTGTGTGTGTGTGTGTGTGCCGTGTGTGTGTGTGTGTGTGTGTGTGTGTGTGTGTGTGTGTGTGTTTGTGTGTGTTGATATAAACATCGCCATATGGCTTTTATATACACCTGAATTATAAATTATGTAATGTCTCACTCCATTGTATGGACATTTTGTCTAAACAATACACTGTCTGAGTCTGAGACTGAGTCTGAGTCTCTCTCTCTCTCTCTCTCTCTCTCTCTCTCTCTCTCTCTCTCTCTCTCTCTCTCTCTCTCTCTCTTTCTCTCTCTCTTCTCTCTCTCTCTCTCTCTCTCTCTCTCTCTCTCTCTCTCTCTCTCTCTCTCTCTCTCTCTCTCTCTCTCTCTCTCTCGTGTGTGTTTATGTGTGTGTGTGTGTGTTTGTGTGTGTGTATATGAGTGTGTATATGTGTGTGAGTGTGTGTACGCGTGTGTGCGTAGTAGCAGTAGCAGGAGCAATAGTAGTAGTAGCAATAGTTGTAGTAGAAGTAGTAGTAGCATCAGAGGAAGTAGTACTGAGTAGTAGTAGTAGTAGTAGTAGTAGTAGTAGTAGTAGTAGTACAGCAGTGACAAAATGTAGAAAATCCTCAAACTTAAATCTGTTTATCCTTATAATTGTCAGTCTCTCGGAGGTCGATGTGGTTGCAGCTTTGGTCCATTCGTGTCCAGAGGCAAACGAGACACAATTGATGGTGGTCAGCAATGGACTTGTCTCTGTAGATGGGCAGACCATGACAGCTCAATAACGGTGACCGACTATCAAAGCCAACAGGTCTCATTTACATATATCCGAGGTTCATCCATCTAACGTCCTACCGTCTACCGTCCACCCCTTTCCCACTTGACGCAGGAAGTGAACAGCAAAAGAGCCTCGGGCCGACGTCGGCCGCAGTGGACCCGCGCATAGCCGTACGCAGGCCCACTGCGGCCGACGTCGGCCCGAGGTCTTTTGCTTACTTGGGAAAGAACCATTATTGCGGAAATCCATCTGCAAAGAAATAGCAACAAAAACTGAAACACGAATCTGAAGAGCAAAAACACACATTTTATAGCAGGCAGCCTTTTTGCGCTTGCTCTTTCAAATCGTGCTTCTTTCTTCGTACGTTTTGTACGACACAAAGCCAAATTGGGTCTGGGTGACAGTTCGCACGTCGACGTAAAAATTCGATAGTTCTCCCGTAATCAAATTGATTTTGGCCATATACGCATTGTTCCCCCCACACATACGTCGCTATGCATTTGGTGCGAACGTTGCAGGTGTAGCGAGGATTCAAACAGAAAAGGGTGGAATTGGATTAGACAAAGTAATTAAACCTAGTACAATGAGAGATTTTCACCAATTTCGGGAGACGTCAGCAGCTGAAGACTTATTGGCCTTGATAGTTCCTGCCGGGTGGTCAATGTATTATCCCCTGACGAAAGGATTCAACACTAACCAAATGCAAGAGGTATAGATCCTCATGAGCCCCCGCATTCGCGGGGGCTCATGAGAAGCTATGCCTCTTGATTAACCACTTTGAATCGAAATTCTTGAGACGGCTTGAGCAATTATTTAAGTACTGGGTCAAATGTAATGAGGGAGTGGACGTGAAGTGAAATGTATATGGGGATGTGTCCTGTACTGGTGCTGATTAATGTCCACAACAACGAAATATATCCAACATCACAGCACACTCAGACAGACAGCCAGAAGCAAGACAAACAGACAAACAGCCGAAAAACGGATTGGCCGACGGACAGTGCAGACGATAAAATGGGCTCATACTGCATTCACTTGCGTGGACACACACACACACACATACGTCACACACACACACACACACACACACACACACACACACACACACACACACACACACACACACACCACACACGTACACATACACACACACACACACACACACACACACACACACACACACACGCACACACACACACACACACACACAAATCACTGAAAGATTGAGCGTTCAATTTGCATGACAAAACTTGTATTATTTCATGAACACGCTATGTAGCAATCAGTTAATAAATTAGCAACAGTACCGATGAGTTAACGTGGAATACTGCTCATAAATACACATACAAAAAAAGAACGAACAAACAATCATCAAATGCATTTTTCCAAATGAAAAAAGGTCAAAACACATAATTAACAACATATGATATCACTGAAATCACATCAACGAAATATATCCAACAATATATATTTGGATATATCGAAAAATATCCAAATATATATTGTTCACTCAGTAAGCAAAAGGTCATCTGGCCGACGTCCAACGCAGATTGGGCGCGGACAGCCGTCCGCGGGCCAGCTGCGCTCGACATCGGCCAGAGGACCCTTTTGCTAAGTGGGCATATTTGTCTGTGACTTTAACCAATAGACGAGCAAATGTTTTGAACATGATGCAAATATTTTTTAACAAATGATTGATTGCACGATACATGTTCATGTATGTTAATCTTTTGGGTGTTGGTAACGGGTTGTTTGTTTTTTTTTCTTGCCGGGGTTACTACCGCAGGAATAACCTTTACAAAAAGCGTCGCCGACAGTGAAAAGGTTAATCTATTAACTCATTGAGCCCCAACACGCCACAGGAAGACATGGATCGAACATGATAGTTCAAGGGTGGTGCCAGAATAGCTTGGCGCACATAGGCGCCAAGCTATTCTGGCACCACCCTTTAACTATCATGCTCGACCAGAATTGTAATGAAGTCCTTCAGAGGGCAACTCCACAATGTGGGTGTTTCGTACCTGGGACACAATAGGTTAAGGTGTTGGTAGCGCTTTTTTGTCGGGGTTACTACTACAAAAATCATCTCGAGAAAAAAGAGCTACCGACAGCCAAAGTTCGCATGAAATTCTGGCACAAACAAACATTTTATGTGCCGTGTCAGTTTTCAGAATCATGGCTTGACCAGGACAGCTTAAGTATAGTGCCAGGCCAGCGGCAACAATTATACTGAGCACAAGAAATGCGACATCATTTGAATAATCGGAAACACGTGAATTGTTTCCAAAATTCCACATCATTCGAATCAATGGAAACATTGAAGTGTTTCCAGTGATTTGAGTGATGCCGAATTTCGTTTGCTCAACTGTACAGTATGCATGTAGTTTGGCATAAATATGATTGTGCTGGGGAAAAAAAAGCCACACACATTAGTTTCGCGAATTGTGAAACAAGTGCACCTCTAACACTGTGCGCTTGTCTGTCTTTGGAGCTCAACCACGAGCCGTAATGCATAAAGTCACAGAACCAACCAGCACATATAATTATGAGACCCGTTGTTGTTGTTTTTTAAAAGTGTCTTCTCTATAAAAAATCTCTCCTTCATGTATCCGACAGATTCACGTAAAATTGTCAAATGGCGATGCACGACCTCTCCTTTCTTCCATCGTGTCCTTCTTGATAGTCAGCAAAAGACCCGAGGGCCAACGTCGGCCGTAGCGGGCCCGTGCACAGGCGTGCGTGGACCCGTTGCGGCCGATATTGGCCCGAAGACCTTTGCCTACTGGGCTGTTCATCGCGTGTTGTGTAAACTGTCTTCTGCAGACATCATGTCTAGTATTCAGTGATCGCCTAAGGAAAAGACAAGCATTCCAAACAAATAGAGTTTCATTTCGTGTGCTGGTCTGTGATTTTGGAGGAGGCCGTAAGGTCCAAAATCACAGACCAGCACACACATCTTTTAAAGTGATTGTCATTCAGTAACTCTGATACAGAGCCGCACGTTCCGATCAAAACGAAAATCCAGGCAGTTACTTCGCTTCTGTGTAGAAACGGTCTGCTTTTAAACTTGAGTTTTTGACAAAAAAGTGTAACGAGCAAACCATGCCACATTAACCACTGCACTGCCAGGGCAAGGCAATCGCTAAGCAGCTGCAAGAGAGATAAACTTAGACATAAAGAACAGAGTTCTAACAATAGACATAAGCCCTCATGAGCCCCCGCGACTGCGGGGGCTCATGAGGGCTTATGTCTATTGTTAGAACTCTGTTCTTTATGTCTAAGTTTCTTCACGCGAATGTCGATCCGTGCGCAGTCGCTTTTGACGCGAAATTCCTCCTCAACACCGACAGTTAAGGGGCGAACTGTGAAAGCGAAAAAACAGTTTAACTTTTATTCCTCATTATCTTTCCCATCCTTTGCTAGGTGTCATGGCAACCTTTTGGCCTTGTAGGATAATAACCGCTGAGACCCATCAACAACCGAATAACAGCTTCGAAATGGAACAGAAAAGAATGCAAAGCTTTGTATAATAGCTTGTGCGCATGCGTGTAAAGCCCTCTGTCTCCTGAACAAGAAACTGCAATTTCCCCCATAACCCTAAGGATTTCGCAAACACGAAAAAGAAATTTTCTTGAAGAAACTGTCTGAAGAATGATTTTTTTTTGTTTTGTTTTCGTTTAACAAACTGACAAGTTCACATGATTTTTCTTATCGAAAGAAACGCTTTGACAAAAATGTGATCCCTTTTCCAGTCTCCTATCACATTTTCTTTTGTGTCTGATTCGGCGTCGTCCGGCTAAAATAGGCATAGAGTCTAATGAGTGACTACAGGCATAGATTCTCACCAGCTCCCGCTGCCATAGGCAGCAGGGGCTCGTGAGAATCTAAGCTTGTGGCCGGCTTCACGCAGGAGGTCATCGGGGTTTAAGCGCACAACAGTTTGAATTTTATTGTATTGATTTATGATTATTTCGCATTTCGGGGACAGACAAAAAAGAAAGGAAAAAAAAAGACAGTGAGATTGCTTCTGTGCCTGCTGGAAATGACAGTAATTTAGAGATCTGTCAGTTTCGTCCTTATATGCAAGTCATGCCTATCACATCCTTTTTATTGCCGCAGTCGTAGACTCAACATGTGGCGACCTTCTACGATCGAGCAACACAGACGTAAAGTGGTAAAGATTTATCCGTTTTATTACATAGTTTTTTGCCTACATCTGGAATTATCAGTTTCTTTGTTCTACTCCAGATTTCGAGTGTGTTTAGCACCGACGTCTTTTTCTAAAACCTACGAATCTCACTACACTCATTTAAACGGAATTTCGTTAGATAAGATCGACCGAGTGATTAAGGTATATCAGCCGCACAAGCAAATGTCAGCTCTCAGCTATCTAGCTCTCTTTTAAACTCTTTCGCAGTTATAAAGATTTCAAACTTTGATCGAACGATGTTCATTGCAACCAAAGATGGCGGGCAGACCAGGACAGAGCACGTCATCAAGATGTTTACAAGAAATCTTTTCCCCACTTCTAATTACGGCATGATAAATGTGCGCTGGTCTGTGATTTTGGACCTTACGGCCTCACGACCGTAAGGTCCGAAATCACAGACCAGCCCACACGCAGAAAAAGAGCTTACATCTACTCGAGCGAGATCAATGGGGCATGAAATTTGATGCCCATAACAATAATTATTTTGTTTGATCCGATGATCTAACGTTAATGACGAGACTCTATCATCGTGTTTATGTATTAAACTGAAAGCGACCTTCTCCAAGCCAGAAAGAGTTCATAGTTTACAATTTCCCCTTAACCCACTTAGCCATGACGCACTACAGCAGGAGATGGATCGACCATGATAATTCAAGGGTACTGCCATATTCTCTTGGCGCCTGACGGCGCCAAGCGAATCTGGCGATACCCTTGATTTATCGTGATCGATCCATCTCCCGCAATTGGCACATAGTCTTTGGGTGACACCTCCGAAATTTGGGAACTCGGGTTAAATGGACTATGGATTTATATCTTACAATAAGGCTGCACAAATAAACTAACGTTTATTTAATTATGAAGTTTGAATGTCTCGTAAAATAAAGTTCTGCTCTTCTTCTCCATTGTTCTGTAGAAGAATTCCCCTGGTGGGCAAAAGGGCAGTGGCCACACTTATGTTAGCCAAGGAAGGACCAACAATTGAGGACCCGTTTGAGTAAGTGACGAATTTTTCCACCCAAAGATTGCCTGGAGCTTTAGCTATTGATGTGAACAAATCTAATTATCGTTATGGCTTTTTGTCTGCTTTAATGTCAACTCATTGTTCAGATCAAAAACTGGTATTGTTTTACACAATAACTGACATTTTAATTGCGAAACGGATGATTTAAATCTTGTAACAGCTGACGTCCTTGAAATAACGATAATGATTGTTTTTGACTGCAAGGAGTTAACTGATTTCAAACGCACACACCAGGACCCCCCCCCCCCTTCCCCCAACACACACACGCGCGCACACACACAAACACACACACACACACGCACAAACACACACACACGCGCGCGCGCACACACACACACACACACACACACACACACACACACACACACACACACACACACACATTCGGAGTGTCAACCCACAATAGTTATCATACTTTACACAGCATAAAATGGGCGAATGATAAATCCTTAACCCTTTACTCCCTGACTTAACCCTGTTCAGTCTGCAGAAGACAATGAGTAGTGTGCGCCCCTGAAAGAAGCAAATCTGTGCCCAATATTGGAGAAGACCTACTCAATCTATACGCTCAAGCTCAGGGTGCTGGCGACCAGTTAACCCTTTGACTGTCCGTAGCGGTTTTTGTCTGGGCGATTCCGTCAGGAATCATCTCGACAAAAATCGCTACCGACAGCCAAAGGGTTATTCACCTCCACAAAACCACTACCGACAGCCAAATGGTTAATCTACCAGCATTTAAGAAAGAATGTTTCCATGCATGTGTACGGCGCAGAGTGCAAAAATGTCTGCGCACGCTGAGACGATCGCTCGTCCAGACTTTTCTCATCTGAAAAAGGTATAGATCCTCATGAGCCCAGCAACTGCAGGGGCTCACGAGAATCTCGACCCTCTTAATCTCGGCACAATTTCCTTTAATTCCGTTCCACACGTGTATGCATTTAATCTATCGGAGTCTACGACAGCGAGCATTGAGTGCAATTTTCTGCGGCAGTTGATTGTGTTTTGGTTTCTGCGGTCAGCAGGCACACCTTTTCAGCTGGAAGAGACATAGATCCTAATAAACTCCTGCAGAATGCAGGGGTTTATTGGGATGTATGTCTCTTGCTAACAGCTCTCCTCAGGTCCCGTGTATCTGTCTGCATCCGTGTTTGTTTTTCGGAGGGAGAAGGTCATCTGAATTTTACCGGCGCACCACTGTTTGGATATCAACTTACGCTATTGAAAACAAAAACAAAAAACCCCGCTGCATGTTTGAGAAGGTCGTCTAGAACATTGTCACGCATTTCCAGGGTTTTACGACGAGAAAATGTCCGCTCAGCAGCCGTTTACTAACAGGACTGCGTTTAACTGATCAGTGAATTGTGATAGCTGCCTCAACAAGCAGCCTCTGAAAGAAATTATTTTCCGTCAGCTATCATTTTTGCCTGAAAGATGCGTTTTTTGTTCCGCTGCTTTCAAGTGTCGAAAAGGTTAGGAGAGGGACACAGCGGAATGGCCGTGCGCGGGACAATTAACCCATTCAGACCTGACGCACTGCAGTAGGAGATGGGCCGACCATGATAATTCAAGGGTAGTGCCAGATTAGCTCGGCGCCGGCAGGCGCCAAGCTAATCTGGCACTGCCCTTGAATTATCATGGTCGATCCATTTCCTGCAACTGTTGGATAGTCATTCAATGAGATGACGCCTCCAAAATTTGGGAAATATGGCCGTCGGGCTGAATGAGTTAAACCGATGTTGGCCAGAAGATCTCTCGCTTAGTGGGTGATTCGTGTTCAAAGATTTTCATTACGAAATGTGAAAGTATCAAACGAGGTTAGAAGCAAAACTAATCTATATTAACGTCCTGTTGCACTTTACTGGATAGTTCTAATTTGAGGACGATTACAAAATATCATGATGACTTCAATTCAGAGAAGATAAAATACAGTAGTCTCATAGCACGGAATTGCTGTTTACCCGTAATTTTACGTCTTGATGTTCGAAGCGAGTCATTTACATAGAAATATAAGGGGGGGGGGGGGGAAGAAGACACGTCTGCCTATTTTGGGATGGGCTGATTCAACATAATTCATTCAATGAAATATACATAGTTAACGGTTCTTTAACCCAACTAACACTGACTAACACTACAGCAGGAGATGGGTCGACCATGATAATTCAAGGGTAGTGCCAGATTAGCTTGGCGCCGACAGGCGCCAAGCTAATCTGGCACTACCCTTGAATTATCATGGTCGATTCATCTGCTGCAACTGGTGCATAGTCATTAGATAACACCTCCAAAATCTGGGAAATACGGCCGTCGGGCTGAGTGAGTTAAGAGAAAGAGGACACAAATAATTTCATGGTTTTTGATGCAACACGATCCAAACGCAAGAGACATAGATTCTCATGAGCCCCCGCAGTTGCGGGGTCTCATGAGAATCTATGCCTCTTGCTGACACCACTTTGATTCCATGTGCCTTCGGCAGCTGGGGCTCTTTGGCGTTGAATAAACAAATACTTCAGAAACAGTCACCGGCAAGTGAAGGGCTTCACGCTTCTTGCTTATACTCAACTGTCACAGTTAATGTATAGTTATGATGACGTAATGCACGCTTTAAACAGTTATCCATCTGGCTCCATTTGCATCTGTGTTGCTCGGACAAAGGATGTTATTTATCTAAGGACGTCGTGACGGCTAACGCTAGGACCCAACGTTAAAAAAAAAAAAATAAAATAAAAAAAAAAAAATAAAAAAAAATAATTCCTGTTAAAAAAAACGTTGATAACAGAAAGGCTGGAATACCACAGCCGAAAAGTGAGCTGAAAATAACAATAAAACAAAGAAACATATTCCAAGACGTATCACAGTGAAGGGGCGTGGGCCTAGTCTAACGCAGCAAAAACTGTTTTTGGCAATCACCTCTTTTGCAAGAAAAATGACGCGTGCTCCCTATAGAGAAGTTTGGAAGGGCAAAACGTGTCAGTGCTCATAAACTCATTTAGTCCCAACACACCACATCAAGATATGGATCGACAATGACAGTTCAAGGGTGGTGCCTGAATAGCTTGACGCCTATAGGCGCCAAGCTATTCAGGCACCACCCTTGAACTATCATGGTCGATCTGTCTCCTGAGTTGTAACACAGTCTTCAGAGGACAACTCCAAAGTTTTCGGGCTTTGATCTTGAAAACAAAGGGGTAAAGACCGTTATTTAGGTGACTACAGCCAACTTTAATGATGGTCTTTAATGGCAGGCGATCTCTCATAAGGGTGCTCGCTCAACAGAGGTGTCTACTGTAACAATACTGATATATATATATACACACACTTATATATATATATATATATATATATATATATATATATATATATATATATATATATATATATATATATATATATATATATATATATATATATATATATATATTTGATTGTCTTTTGCGCTTTACACGTTTGGCATTCTCGTTTCTGGTTGGGCGCATCATTGTCATCCCAGTTAGCAAATGTCCTCGGACCGACTTCAACCGCACCTGGGGCCCGCGCACTGAGCGAAACTAAATAAGCTCATATTCCGTGACACATCGCAGGCAAAACATAATATGAAATTCATACATAAAGTAGGCCTCAGCTAAAAGTGTATTTCTGGTATTTTACACTTGCAAATCGCGTTTCTTGTTCTAGTGCATTCCCGTCAGTCATAACTAAAGCTAGAAGGAACAGGAAGACTCGTTTTCTCTTTTCCCGCAGAGACCCGTATTGACTCATCCTTTCTTTGCTATTCAAACACATGTTTACATCATCACATTTTACGGCATTCTAGCGCCGGTTCTTCAGAACAACAGACCAAGCGACGATAGATGCCGTACGGTCTAAAACGGAGCGGACAACCCCAGGAAGCCAGGGTACGGGTCATAAGGCCGACCTCGGCCACAGCAGGCCCGCGCACGGCCGTGCCGAGGACATAGTGCAGCCGACGTCGGCCAGAGGGTCTTTTGCTTGCTGGAGCAATCATACCCTGCAAACCACATTACACCTGAACAGCATTATCGCAGACTTCATGTGCAGAGCTTTCCAGCACTTCGGTAACTGAAGCATCCGGATAAGGAGCTAACGTTGACGGGCCTATGTCGACCCACGCCGGAACGTGTGCTTACTGGGTATTCCTGCTACTGACCAGTTCCCAACCCCAATGGCACCTGCCACAGAAAACAGACTGTTTCTGCAGTCGAAATCCAGCAAAGTGTTCTTCTTCTTCTTCTTCTTCTTCTTCTTCTTCTTCTTCTTCTTCTTCTTCTTCTTCTGGCAAGATGCAATGATTTTCATGAGCCTCAGAATTGCATGAGAATCCGCATCGGCGGGAAAAAAAAAAACAAACTAACAACGTTGGATGCCTTGGCTCCGTCACAAAATCTCACTTTTATGCAGAAAAATGCGCATGTCCTTGAAGTTCAGCGTTTCGTATAAAGAAAACACTCAACAAAGTTAGACGCAAGGGTTTGAAAAATTATGTGCTTCACGTTGCTTTTCAGAGTACACGTGTACTGACCTTGTGCACACGTGACCTCAACAGACTAGTGTTACGCCATACTGACACAAGTCATCAGTGACGTTGGCGGCCAAGCAATACTAGACTCGCCGTAACCGACAGAGTTAACCCGTTACCTGCCAGGACACAGCAAACACCAGCCATCTGCAACAGGCATAGATCCTCATGAGCCCCCGCAGTCTCGGTGGTTCATGTAGATCTATGTCTCTTGCTCTCGGCTCGGTTCATAAATGTATTTCTCTTTCTCATAGATAAAGGTTGTCAGACCTGCGATGTCTGCGATGTCTGTCAGACATTTCATAGTTACGGTCGCCGGCAGTGAACGGGTTAATTGGGCTTATTTAACCCTTTTCATCCTGATACACTATTGCCGCTTGAAATGAATTGCCTGATGGTTCAAGGGTGGTGCCAGCGGCTTGACGCTTGAGGCGCCAAGCTATTCTTTCAACACCCTTGAACGAAAACGTGTGATCTATCTTGAAATCTGTAATGCAGCCTTTTAAGGACTATAAGCAAATTTGTAAAAATAAAAATTAAAAAATATATTTTTAAAAATCAGGATGGAATGGGTTAAAAAAAAAAGAGAGAGAAAAGAAATAGCGGTACTCAATCTTCAGTGCCATCTGCAGAATACTATAGACCACAAAACAGCCGAAAGGAATCACAGCGGGGGCTAAGCAACTCCACCCGTCAGTCACCATTACGATGGTTCTCATTGCCTCGCTTGACTGCTAAACTGCATGGCCACACATGTAGCGCGAGTAACCAGCTCCTGCACATAGCTTCCGCGTGCAGAAACTGCCGATCAATGACTCAGATAGCACATGTCTCAGGGACCCGGCTGTACGAGTACGTCCCTTGAAGGCTCCGTGCGTCGTTGACGCACGTAGCCTTCAGGGGACGTAACTTGTACAGCCTGTTTCCTTGGACCTGTGTTTGAGATCAACCGCGGAGGATAAAAGACATCTGCAAAAGGTATATATCCACACGAGTTGAGTGATATTTCTTACGACTTATTCTGTGTCTATCAGCGCTTTTCTTATTTACGGTTTGTTGCTAAAAAAAATATAAAAAAAAATAAAAAAAAAGAAACAAAGAAGATAAAACGTATTCAGAATATTCAGATTAGTCTGTCATTATTTGGCAAAGCAAGTATGTATAGTAAAGATATAATAGTATAACAATGACAATATCGCTTTTCTCAAAAATAGACATGATGGCTTTGCAGTACTCTGCTACTAGCAAGAGGTTTAGTCCAACCGGCCCCGCAAGTAACATACATAAAACAGGCACAGATCTTCACGAGGCCCATGAAGACTGTATACATAATATAATAATAATAATAATAATAATAATAAAAATAATAATAATAATAATATAATAACTTGTATAGTGCTTATCCTAAAATAAGCTCTAAGCGTTTTACAAGTAAAGGGTGGGTCTGTAAGGGGTCATAAAGCCAGAGAAACAAAGGATTCTGCAATACACACGCACACACACACACACACACGGACACACACACACACACACACACACACACACACACACACACACACACAGGTACATAATCACGAAGAACTAAGCTACATTGGGGTATCGAACAGGTGGGTCTTATCATAAGGGCAGATTTAACGGTAGTGAATGAGGGAGAATGTTTTTTTTTTGTCTATGGCAAGATCATCAGTGTTTGTTTTTTTCAAGCGTTCGATGTTGTTTTTGACGGTTACCACATTACTGTCCTAGCTCGGGTGCGTCTGACTGCATTGCAAGAGAGTTTTCATGAAACACTTTCCGCTAGTGAATCAGTCTTAAGTTTCAAAGTAGCAGATAAATTTCAATTAGATTTTAATCTCCTTGTTTTGAAAAGCTGAGAAAAAAGAATATCCCAAGTAAGAATCTGAAAAATAAATCAATGCTAATTTGTTTATAACCCATTCAGTCCTGACGCACTACAGCAGGAGATGGGTCGACCATGATAATTCAAGGGTAGTGCCAGATTAGCTTGGCGCCTGTCGGCGCCAAGCTAATCTGACACTACCCTTGAATTATCATGGTCGATCCATCTCCTGCAACTGGTGCATAGTCGTTAGATGACGCCTCCCAAATCTGGGACATACGGCCGTCGGGCTGAATGAGTTAAGCCCTTAGCTGCCAGTGATCACGAATTTCGCGTCTGAAACGACTGCACACTGACCAAAACTCGCCTGAAGAATACGGATGTAAATGGAACAAGAACATAGGACTTACAAGAGACATGAATCCTCATGAGCCCCAGCGACTGTGTGTCATGTCTCTTGCGGCTGAGTAGTGTTCGCCTTGCCCCGGCAGTAAAGCGTTTCATGTGATGCCGCATTTCTTTTGCTCGTCAGCTTACCCGCACGTGAACCAAAACTCTTTTAACATCCAGTCAACATCAGCTTCGGACTGACGTGTCCACAAGACCCTAACAACATCAATCGTCAAAATAAAGCTCTCCATCTTTTAAGAAAATAAATGAGAAACATCATTACAGGAAACTGCACGGGCTGTGGTGGGCAAACAAACGTGTAAAAAAAAAAGGTATCTTAGATAGCAAGATGTACGAGATGTCGTGGATCATCAGAAGGGAAAACAATTCATCTTGGAACACCGCTCGATGGCCAGATTTTCAAAAAGAAATTTATCGCTGAAAAGGCGACGGAGAGAAGAAAATGTAAAATGTCACAGTTCGGACTGACCCGTTTAGCCAAGACATACTGCGCGATGTCGATCGGTCGTGATGCTCCAAAGGTGGTTCCAGAAAAGCTTGCATACCCTCTTAACTGCCGCCACCCACCTGCAGGAGGTAAAGATTCTCATGAGCCCCCGCAGTTGCGTGGGCTCATGAGGATCTATACCTCATGCTGAGACCGCTTTGTGTCCATGTTCGTTTGACGGCTGCGGCTGTTTTGGCCATGATTAATAATTAAAAAAAAATTAAAACACAATCTGCGTCCACATTTGAGAGGTGCCGTATCCGGATACGCGGTTTTATGCCGCGTATGCAGATGCGGCACGGCTCGTATACAGTTAACCCATTCAGCCCTGGGAAATTGTAAACAGATATTGAGTGACAAAGGTTTTAAATTTTGTAAGTTTTTGCCAGAAAGTCTTTTCGCTCATATTTTCTGGCACTACATTATTTTAAACTACCATGTATTATCTGTTCCTCGACTGTCATGTTGTCTTCAGAGGGCTAGGGCAGAGTCGTCAAGCTTTTCTGGCACCACCCTTTGAACTATCATGGTCGATCTGTCTTTTTCACAACTGTAACACAGCCTTCAGAGTGCATGGATTAGGAAAAAGTTTAAACTTTGCCAGAGAGAGAGAGAAAACAACAACAACAACAACAACAACAACGGACACTTGCTGTTTCAATGTGTCTAATGTAAGAAATGTATTTCACTGAAGATGCATGAGACAACACGGACAGAAAAAGAGATGGATCACGGAAGTATCTCACACAATGAAAGAAGTTATCACCGAAGAAGTTTTTATCCCTTTCACATTCGGAACCAAAATATTAATAGCTTGCACATTTTAAAATCTCCTGCCAATGGGCCATGTACACATCTTGATGGGATGAATCGACCATGACATATGAAGGGTGGTGCCGGATTAGCTTAGCGCCTTGCGGCGCCATGCTAATCCGGCACCACCCTTAATCTATCATGATCGATCCAACTCCAGTAACTGGCGCAAGAAGTGAAAAAGGCATCACAAGACACGCACTGACAATATCATCACCGAAATTGTCTGTTCACGACTTTACGACAAACGTTTCAATGAGAGAAATCCCAGACAGCTCACTGAGACAGCGGGGAACCTCCTCCACAAGGAGGACGCCCGATGTCTCAGTGGTCTGCGTGCAGAATGTTATGCGGACCATACCCCACTGTACGTCCGCCGCCTCTGTTTTTCACTATGAGCAAGACATGCACGCTGTCACACTACGCACAGAACTCGGAAACCTACCCAGATTAGTCCTCCGGACAATAGCCGCGAGGCTCCATATATTCGGAAACCTACACGAGCCTCAAAACCTCAGCAGCAAAAGTTATTCGGGCCCACAAGGGCCGCAGTGGGCCCCGCGCACAGTTGTGCGCGGGCCCAATGCGGCCCTCGTGGGCTCGAGGGCCTTAGCTTAATGGGAACATTGCTCTACAGTATGAGGAAACCTAGCGTAGCAACACGCGCGCACATCCCTTATGTACCCGTTAACACGATCTGGGGAAAACTGACCTATGCATGGAAGCAAAGCAAAGGTTTTTCTTTAACATTACTTGCAAATAATGTTATTCACATAAAATGTGTTTACTATGTGTTTACTATGAGCTTAGTGTGTTTCAGTAAAATATTTTGCTTTTTTTTTTTTTTTTTTTTTTTGGGGGGGGGGGGGGGGTTAGAAATCAGCAACATATTTACTCTATGTGGCCTTCTTTTTCCTGCACTAGCTACAAGTAGGGACGTGTTTTGTTTATTGTTCCTTCACTACTGTGAAAAGGTGAACACGATCCAAACTGCAACAGACACAGATCCCCGTGAACCCCCGGGACTGCGGAGGCTCATGAGGTTCTATGCCTCTTGCTGAGGCCAAAGTGTACGCACGTTCAATGGACGGTTGTGGCTTTTGTTCGAAGAATGACGACTGATTTTATTTACAAAATATGCGTCCATTGGCAGGGAACCGGTTAAGAACAACACGTGGGAACCCATTAGCATTCTGACCAATCGCTGAGTGGGAGGTATGATGCAATTTGTTCACGTGACTTTCGGGCTTTGTAGAATCTAAAAAAATAATAATAATTTTTTTTTAAAGTGTGTCTGCGAAGGCGACTAGAGAAAACCTACACGAGCTAGGGCCCCTTACCAGTAGTAAACCTCTTCGGGTCCACGACGACAGCCGTGGGCCCGCGCACATTCGTGCGCGGGCCCACTGCGGCCGTCGTAGGCCCGAGAAACTTTGCTTACTGGCATGACAGCGGTTCTAAGTCTCAATGGAGGCTCGAAGACGCTGTCAAGGGGAACTAACTCACGTTGGTTTCCTTGCAAATGTGGACTAACTGCGGTAGGAGGCGACGGGCATATAATGGAATATTGCCGCCCTGCGCTAGATCCGGAGCGCTACACACCTGTCACTGCACGCGGCCGTGAAAGATGACGTGGACATGCTGTTGTGATGCTGATACTGCCGCTTGTGGTGCTGCTGAAACCGGTAGCGCGGGCAGCACACGAAGATCATCTTGCCGAAGGCGCGCCTAAAGTCCCGCATGGACAGAGCGTAGATTATAGGGTTCATCCCGGAGTTGATGTAGCCTAGCCACGTCACGACCGGGAACAGGATTTTTGGGTTTTGGACGCACTCCAGCTTGCAGACGCCGTACAGAACGTTCGTCACGAAGAAAGGCAGCCAGCAAATGATGAAGACGCCGACTACAATGCCAAGCGTCTTGGCCGCCTTCTGCTCGCGTGCGAGTTTTGTGAGCTTCTTGCTGATGGCGAAGTGCCGTAGCCGCTTGGTGATGTGCTTGGCGGGGCGGGGCGTGCTGTTGGCGCTGTCCAAAGCGTGCACGCGTGTGCTGTGGCACGGGCTGTCCCCCTCACTGTCCGACGTAGACCTCTCGCACTGTATCTGATTACCGCCACCGCCACCACTGCCACTACAACTACTTTCACCACCGCCGCCGTTGCTGTGATGGTGGTGGTGGTGGTGGTGATTGTGGTGATGGTAGTCATCCTGAGTCCTGAGCCCACCACGATGTATCCTTAGCGTCATGACCTCCCCGTCATCGCCCCGCAGTCCGTTGGAGGTGATCTTACTGCCCGCCTTGATGCCCTCAGACTGCGCGGCGGCGGCGCGATAGATCTTGGCGTACACGAACATCATGATGAAGGTGGGCACGTAGAATGAGATGAGAGAGGAGATGATGAGGTACCCACTGTCCTCCGTGAACTGACACTCGTGCGCCGGCAAGTCGGACGGCGTCACGGCCTTCCACCACGCTATGGCGGGGAACGAGATGCCGGCCGAACACAGCCACACCAGCGTGATGCACAGACACACCCGCGAGTTGGACATCTTGGTGGGGTAGTTGATGGGGTCGGTGATGGCCCAGTAGCGGTCCAGACTGATGACACACAGGTTGAGGATGGAGGCTGTTGAGGCCAGCACGTCCAGGGAATGCCAGAGATCACACCATTCCTTGCCGTACAGCCACACGTCGTTGGTCATCTCGTGCGATATGGAGAAGGGCATGACCACGCCGCCCACCATAACGTCCGCTATCGCCAGAGACACGATGAAATAGTTGGTCACTGAACGCAAGTACAGCTCCTTGAATACGGCCACGATCACCATTACGTTGCCTGCTATCACAGTGAAAGAGAAAAGTGCTAACATCACGCCCACGGCGGGGTGTTTCAGCGCGTACTCGTACTCCGGATTGTCTCCGTCAGAAGAGTTGTTGGTGACGTACCCGAAATCCGTGACGTTGTCCTGCAGCGCTGCCGTGAAGGTGATGTGCGTTGTGATCGTCTTGCTGACGGTATCCGTGATCGTGTCCGCCAGTGTGTCGATGAATGTGTCACTAAGTTGTCCACTGACCGTTTTACGGAGGGTTTCAGACAGTGTGTGCCCGACGGTGTTAGTGATGGTGCTGACATAGCTGTCACTGAGCGTGCTACTGTCTGTGTTAATGCCTGTATCATTGGATGTACTACTAATCGTGTTGCTGATACTCTTGCTGATGGTGCTGATGACGGTGGCGCTGACGCCGTCAGTGACGTGAGACAAGATGGTAGTGATGTCCCCTCTGACGTCACTGTCTGTTGGCGTGGAGTTCTCCCGTGGCGTGGACAGGGACCACCCGTCCACCAACCCCCTTGTCGCGGCATCCTGTGTGGCGGCTGTGGTGAGCCCGAACTCAGGGAGCGTGGCGTTCTCCCCCAGGCTTGGCATCAACGGCACTTCTCAGGCAGGCCTGAAACATACAGCAATAATAGTAACAATAATAATAATAATAATAATAATAATAATAATAATAATAATAATAATAATAATAATAATAATAATAATAATAATAATAATAATAATAACAATAATAGTTCCATACATGCAGTTACCATACTGAACTGCGTCGGCTCGATGATCTTTCGCTTATTCGGTCTCTGCTGAAACCATGGCCGAGAGACGGACGGAACGTAACACTAGACTCCAGTCTAGACTATACACTAGAGTCCAGGATACATATGTGCAGCCTGACTGGCCTAACCTCTCTACGATTAATCTTTAATGACATGGGGACGTAGCGTTGTGGATAAAACACTGCGCTGGCAGTCGTAAGATCCCGGGTTCGAATGGGATGTGGACATTTCCTTATTCCCATCGAGTCAAATTTATGTACAGACTCGTTTTATGGCGCTTGGGTTCTTTCTCCGGGTACTCCGGTTCTTCCACCCACCCCCCCCCCCCACCCCCACCCCCACACCCACCCCCCACACTTTGGTACCGGTTTCAGGCCACTTTACAAATTTCAAATACAAGCGATCAAAAATCTCTGTAACTTCAGTAGCTGAACTGACGCCGCCCTTCAGCGTTCGGGAGGCGGAGGTAAAACGTATCTTCCAGAGACAGAATCCCAGAAAAGCCTCGGGTCCCGACCACGTGTCTACGGCTGCCTTGAAGTTCTGTGCTGACCAGCTCGCTCCTGTCTTCGCCGATATCTTCAATATTTCTCTACAGCAGATGTCGGTGCCGCGGTGCTTCAAGTCGTCCGTGATCGTCTCTGTTCCCAAGAAGTCAAAGGTCACCCAGCTGAACGACTACCGCCCCGTGGCACTGACGTCTGTTGCCATTAAGGTCCTGGAGCGGCTTGTTCTTCGCTACCTGAGGGTATCCACGGGGCAATTGCTTGACTCACTCCAGTTTGCCTACCAAGCGAACAGGTCAGTGGATGATGCAGTCGCACTGGGCCTGCATTTTATCTTGCAGCACTTGGAGACCCCACGCACCTATACCAGAGTTTTGTTTATTGCCTATTCCAGTGCTTTCAACACCATCATCCCTCACAAGCTTTTTGACAAACTCGTTCACCTCAATGTTCACCCCTCCATATGTCACTGGATTCTTGATTTTCTTCTGGACCGTCCTCAGGTCATAAGAATCTACAATTCACACTCTGCCGCTGTAACACTGAACACTGGCGCTCCACAAGGATGCGTTCTCTCTCCGCTTCTCTTTACCCTGTTTACAAACGACTGTCTCCGCAACCCCGTCTGTGAAAATTTTGAAATTTTCTGATGATACCACCCTTGAGGGCCTGTTGTCTGATGCCGACGAAACTGTGTATCGAGACGAGGTTCGGGGAATGGTCGACTGGTGCTCGGAAAATGACCTGGAACTTAATGTCTCAAAGACAAAAGAGGTGGTGATTGACTTCCGTCAAATCAAAGTCCCGATACTGCCCCTTGTCATCAATGGGGAAACCGTAGAACAAGTCGACTCGTTCAAATTTCTCGGCTCCACCATCTCGAGCGATCTGGGTTGGGACAATAACACTATGGCCATTGTGAAAAAGTGCCAACAGCGTCTCCACTTTCTGAGACAGCTGCGGAAACTCGGTATGTCAAGAGGAATCGTGGCACAGTTCTACCGCGCGGTGATAGAGAGCACCTTGTGCTTCTCTATCACTGTCTGGTATGGTAGCACAACCGCGACAGAAAAGAACCAGCTCGAGCACATTGTTAAAACTGCCTCCCAAATAGCTGGTTGCGACTTTCTATCTGTCGCCTCCATTTTCAAAACGGGTATGGAAAGGAAGGCAGGAAAGATCGTTTGCGATCTGTCACACCCAGCCAATCATCTCTTCGAGCTTCTGCCCTTTGGCCGGCGGTTTCGTGCTTTGAAAGCCAGAACCTCTCGATTCAGATGCAGTTTCTTTCCAAAGGCTGTCCTCAGTTCATCACCATCCATGGAACAAGGTGATTCCACGATTGTGACATAGGACTGATATGTGTGTAATATTGTGTTTATCTATCTTAGTGCTGTATACAGGACGATCGCCAACTGAGTGTATGTCATGATGAATGCATGTGCAGCAAGTGAGGATGTATTTTACTGTCGCCAGGTCACACAAAAATCCGTGTAACGTTTTACTTGGTGAATAAATGTCTTATGTCTTATGGCCCTTCGTCTGTCTTGTACTGTGTTTGTCATAAATGGCGTAAATCCGTGTCTGTTACGTGAGTGTGCGTGTTGGGTTTCAGTTCGCGGCGCTTTGAGTCGATTCGCCCAAAATTGAGAAAAAGCGCCTATGTAATAACGGTATAATTATTAGTATTATTATTATTATTATTATTATTATTGTTGTTGTCGTGTGTACAACACGCATAATCATCAAGTGTGCACGTTAAAAATCCCATTACCACAATTCGAAAAGAGAAGGCCCATTAGGGGCGGTGGAATGGAAACAGAAATACATCACATGCACCGAAGTTAATAGCAAGGTGGAGGTTTGCACATAAAGTAGTGCTTAGTAGCAGCAGGCTTTCAAAGCTCCAGCTTCCATCCCTACGGTCCCGAATGAGTTGAAGAGATAATACGCTGGGTGTCTCTCTCGATTCGCTGAAGAATCGAGAGAGACAACCAGTGTGGGCTGACAACAGACTAACGCAGTAAATGAAGCATATGCTCTTACCTAAGTGTAGAATTCATATAATTATAACCAGTCCTTCTTCCAACGCTTCCAACCTACAAGCGACATAGAGTCACGCTGTTCACGTGGGCGCGCGGATACGGGGCTCATGAGAGTCTATGTATCTTGCAATCCAGACCAAAAAGGTGACTGCCAAGCGTGTAATATGCAAAGAAGTACCCAACGGAGAAAGAAACACGCTTAGAAAAGACGGGTACAACACAATTTATTAATATTTCGGGTAAATACCCTTTGTCAAAATAGACAAACAAACAAACAAAGAGATTAGCCGCTACTTATCTTCATTGGCAGAAGGAATGTAGCAACTGAAGGAGGTGACGTAAAAGAAAAGGAAGAACAAAAGTGCGGAAAAAGTAAAAATGACGTCAACGAAAAATCGTAAGAGAGGGACTCGGAAAGAACCTGAACACGAGAGACAAGAGTGTGTGCAAGCACGTGCAGGAGCGAGCAAAAGAAAAGGCGCGTAGGTGAGGCCAGAGAGAGAGAGAGAGAGAGAGAGAGAGAGAGAGAGAGAGAGAGAGAGAGAGAGAGAGAGAGAGAGAGAGAGAGAGAGAGAGAGAGAGAGAGAGAGAGAGAGAAAGAGAGAGAGAGAACGAACGGGGAGTACCCTTGGGCACGAAGTAGGCTGAGTGTCTAATACACAAAACCTGCTAAACACCAACCCGAAGGCAAACTTTATATCACCTTCAAGTTGAGAACTACCTGGGGGAAAAACGGGAGGACCCCGGGAAAAAAAAACCAGCATTTAGCACGGTACACAACAAGTAATAAGTCATTAAAACAAAGCAAATAATCAAATTCAGTAAGAGAATATTGGTATAAGTGTAGAGTAGGTAGTTTTGAAACCGTCTTCAAGGGTAACTAAAAAATAAGGGGGGGGAGAGAGAGAGAGAGAGAGAGAGAGAGAGAGAGAGAGAGAGAGAGAGAGAGAGAAGGGGCGGGGGGGAGGGGGAGGGGGGGGGGGGGGTAAAAAGGAGGAAGGGGAAGAAGGGAAAAGGAAAAAGCGTAAAGAGAGAAAGAAGGCTAGAGAGAAGTGTTAAAGGGGGTAGGGGGGGGAGAGAAAGAGGGAGATATATATATATATATATATATATATATATATATATATATATATATATATATATATATATATATATATATATATATAGAGAGAGAGAGAGAGAGAGGAGAGAGAGAGAGAGAGAGAGAGAGAGAGAGAGAGAGAGAGAGAGAGAGAGAGAGAGAGAGAAGGTGGGGAGGGGGCGGAAGACAACCAGCTAGAGCCACCAACCCCACCCAACAGGCACCCACCAGCCCACAGAAAAACACACAGGCACGCAACAAGACGACCACATACATCCCCAAGGGATGCACACGATCGCCCCGCCCCAAAACCGCGTATCACTCCGTGAGCCGGAGACCGGGCGCCCGACAGAAAAGGGCAAGGGATCCAACTAAACGTTCGGCCAGCGCTGAGAAAGTTCCAAAGAGAAATGTACATATCAACCAGCGCCAACCTCGCATATCTGGTTAGTGAGTAGTAAAACAGAAGCGATACAGTGAGGTAAAGGTACAGTTAGCAGACACAATCAAGGTTAAAAATGTTAATCTTTCATATTCATCCCGAGTGGTGCCACAGTGCCCAGTTTATTAATCAGAAATTTTTCACGGTCTTTCCTGGCCCAGACATTACTGACTTGCATAAGCCAGAGGCCTTTAACCCGAATGTCCGAGACGGAGTGGTCGGCCTGATTGAAATGTCGTCCAACCGGTCTGTTGTATTGGTACTTGACAGACTGAAGATGTTCTTTGAAACGGTCGTTGATGGTTCTTTCCGTCTCTCCAACATAGAGTTGGCCGCATTTCACACAGGAGATGACATAAATCAAGTTGGTGGTTTGACACGTGACATGTTAAATTTGTAACGTGGACCATTCACCACGGTGGAAGGGCAAATAAAAGGACATGTCTTGCAATTAGGAACATTGCACGGAGTGGAGCCGGAGGGTCTGGTGGTATGACGAGGTTTGAGAGTTGAGCGAACAAGCATGTCCCGCAAATTAATATCCCTCTTGAAAGCTACCAACGGAGGTTCAGAAAAGATAGCAGCAGATTCTTGACTGGATGACAAAAGACCCCAGTTAGAAAGAAGGATTTTACGAACCGGATTGGTGTGGGGATGGTAGATCATGGTTACGATAGGCCTGTCACTATCAGCGGTAGATTTAGTCTGCAGTGTACTCGCGCGACTAAGTTTTTGTACCGTTTGGGGAGATCCTTGAACAACAATGTATTTTTATGTATCTTGCTAATTAACAGCTTCACTTCCGGAGCAAGGCAAACCGGCTACCCAGCGGGGGCTCGTGATGGTTTGTGTCTCTTGGTAGTCCTATGTGGCTGTATTTGGTCACATCATTATCTGCGTTCTTTACGCAAACGTCGGTCAGTGTGCAGTGTGCAGTCGTTTCAGACGCGCCATTTGTCATTCACATTCGTCAACCCACCTTCCCTGCCATTATACGTAAACCCCTGTACGTACAGTTTCGTATCTGAAATCTTGGCCGTTCATTCAAAGACAGAAACGCCAACACCATCCAAGAAACATGGATACACATTGGTCTCGGCAAAAGGCATAGATCCTCATGAGCCCCCGCAGTCGCGGGGGCTCATGAGGATCTATGCCTCTTGCAGTTGGATCATGTTCACCTTTTTCTCGGCAGTGGCGGGGTTACAAGCAGTTCCAGCCGCTCCGCAATTTCATAAATTTATGATTAGGCGCATGGCTGTAAAGGGACTCATGCAGTGCAGGCGACTCTTGGTAGTTAACAACGCGGCGTTGGTAGTGAAGAGGCGTGCCGGGCCTGTAGCAGCGCGCATGACCATAAACTCCCCATGTGGCAGTTATCAAAGTGTTTCAGACCGCCATGTTTTCGCCCAGATGAACACAAACCGAATTTACATCCCAATATCTTACACCCTACGTCAGATCAGAGATTGTCTGCAGAGAAATATTGAAAGTCAGCTCCGTGGACGGACATGAAATGTACCCGGGGAAACCGTGAAAAGCGCCGTCAGGAGACGGCCCGATGGCCTTTTGCGCACTGGGAAACTGTTACTGAAAAACCACAACGCTCCATCCCTCTTTACACTGTTATCCTATTCTCTGGGGAAAAAAGAAAAAAAAAAAAGAAACAAAAAACAAAAAAACAGGATGAGATGAACCAAAACCCCAAAAGTCCCTTCTATATGAGAGCTGTCTTCGCTGTAAAGGGTTTCTACCTATTGTCTTTGACTTGATGCTGATGTTGAAATATCTCTTTTTGAAAAAGCCTCGCAGATGTGCCAATGCGCCATAGTGAACTCTATCTATAAGGGGCGCGCACAGTGCATACGCGTCATTGGTTTGTCAGACGTCATTTGTCATGACGTATTTTTTGTTTTTACGTAATTTTATACTTAACATGATATGAGTTTCGCTTTCGCGTCAAGACTGACCTGGGACAATGGTGACAAAACTAGAATTTCACGGTATAATTTCAGTCTTGCTATATTTTTTTGTGAAAGCAGGTTGACTTTACCTAGCTACATGTTATACTAAGTACACCTACATGCTCTTCTGAAAGCGCGTTGATGTGTGTGTGTGTGTGTGTGTGTGTGTGTGTGTGTGTGTGTGTGTGTGTGTGTGTGTGTGTGTGTGTGTGTGTGTGTGTGCGTGTGCGCATTCCCGCACTTCAAACATCCTTAAGAGGCATAGATGTTCATGCGCCCTCCAGGAACATGAGGATCTATGCCTTTAGGAGATGCACGCCTATGTGAGACAAAAAAACGAGAATTACGTCATATGTAGAGTATGTCTGCATGGTGACGGAGTTGCCTCTTTTACGTCACCGCCACTGTCTGACTTTCTCCAAATGTCAAGATTTTTTAATCTTTTATATTTTTCTGAAAAGAATTAATTTTTACTGAAGAAGTTAAAAGGGTACAAAGCTGGCTAACGAACTCATCCAATGTCTTTCCCCAAACTAGCAATAACGGGTCACCTGAATGCTCTTCGGAAAGCGTGACGGGGTGTGTGTGTGTGGGTGTGTGTGTGTGTGTGTGTGTGTGTGTGTGTGTGTGTGTGTGTGTGTGTGTGTGTGTGTGTGTGTGTGTTTGTGTGTGTGTGTGTGTGTGTGTGTGTGTGTGCATGCGCGCTCTCAAAACATCTCCAAGAGACATAGATCTTCATGCGCTCTCCGGGTGCATGAGGATCTATACCTCTTGGAGATGCGCGTATGTCTGTGAGAAAGAGAGAAAGGGTCGGGCGCAAGAGAGAATTACGTCATACTTAGAGTATTATGTCAATGCTTGCGTGGTGACAGATTGCCTCTTTTACGTCACCGCTACTGTCTGACTATAGAAATCACGGTGTTTCACTGTTTTAATTCTTTTCAGAAAAGAATTAATATTTAATAAAGAAGTTGACAGGATACAAATAACGAACTCATTCAATGTCTTTCTCCAAACTAGCTATATGCAAAGGTTCAAGTAAATATGACAAAAATTACGGACTCTAATCTGGGCCAACCGACTTTCTATAAACGGTTGTTTGTGTCTTCAATGAGACATTCAATTACAATATGCTCGGAGACTCTCTTAGCCACCCACTTAAGAAAGTATTTTGCCAAGTTTCAAGCTTGTTTGTACAGAAATATCGGAGATTATCTTGTTTACATACATACGCACACACATACATACATGCATACTTACTTACATACATACATACATAGTACATACATACATACATACATATATACATACATGCATACATACATACATACATACATACATACGCACATACGGCATCTTCGCGCCAAATGTACGTTCAGCAGCGAGGTTAGCGTAATTAGACATGACGTAATTGTTATCCTGTTACTTCAATTGTTAGAGGTTTAGCCTGCCCGCCTTTGACATCATGGACATGCTATTAAATTCGCCCCACCGCGACCCGTCCTAAAAAGTCACTTCTATAAATAGAAGGGACTTAAAAAACTGAGCACGATCCAACAGCGAGAGACAGTGATCCTTGTGAGTCCCCGCAGTTCAGTGAAGAAGGACGTGAGGATCTGCGTTCTTTCCTGACACCACTATGTATATCCGACTGTTTTTTGAACGGCTGGAGTTCTGTAAATCTACGCAGATTTCAAATACTGACTCAGTCTGCGACCACTCATAGCGAAGGGGGCTAAATTATGTTATTTAACTCATTTAATCCCGACACGCAACAGCAAGATATGAATCGACCATGATAGTTCACGTGTGGTGCCAGAATAGCTTGGCGCCCATAGTCGCCAAGCTAGTCTGGTACCACCCTTGAACTCTCATGGTCCATGTGCCTCCCGTGAATTGTAAAACACCAAAAATAAAAATAACAAAATCGCCAAGCAAACAAACAAATAAGCTCGAAAGAATATTGACACTCCTTTGCTAACTACAGCAAGCTTATAAATGAAGATGAACTGCCCTTGTTTACACCGTGCAGCAGCCTATCGCCCGATTTATACTCGTTAAAAGAATGGCCCGTGGGTCACGTGCAGGTCAAATGATTCACCCGGCGTTTTACTGCCACATTAAGTTAACATGTAAAGCCGGGTTTTGGCAGCAACGGTTACTCAGCATCCATCGCCTTTTAGCACAGTATGCCCCCCCCCCCCCCTCCGCCGGAGGCGCCAATATATTCTGGCCGCATTACCCTTGAACCATCACGGTCTATCCATTTCTCGTTGTATCGTGTCATCGCTGACGAGGTCAACACCTTAATCCTAAGCGAATTCAGTGGAATCGTGACATTTTAATCTGCCTGCAGCCGGTGCAAGAAAATCGGGTTTAATCGGTGTCTCCATCAGCGGCGGTCTAACACTGTAAAATCAGTCACACAGCGAGGCCGTGTCGTGGGCCTGGCAGTAAGTATCCTCCAAAAAAGACCAGAAGAAATTAAGCTAGGCAGGTCTGGTGACGCCTCACTGTGGCGACGCGCCTTACCAGCTGAATGCAGCCCAAATTTCCTCTAGCGAGACAATAACTCTTACCCCTCCTCCTCCTCGTCCCCACCTCCCGCCCCCCCCCCCCCCCCCCCCAAAAAAAAAAAAAAAAAAAAAAAAAAAAAAAAAAAAAAACCACAAAAAAAACCCAGACCACTTTGTCTTCAAAAGGCATAAATACTCATGAATACGCGAAAACTCAGTGGTTCACGGGGATAAAGGACTGTTTAACTGCCGGAAGATGATGACATCCACATCGACTGAAATTCAGTCACATGTATATTCTTCAGACGAAAGTGATATCTAAAATTTAATCTGCGGAAGTGTTATGGGTACAATAAAGAACAACCAAAAGATCACACCACCGTGACTTTCTCAAGCTATATCCGTAGCCGATCCTTTGAACGGTTTCGGGTTCTCATATAAATATACGCCTCTGATCGAAGGATGGATCTGATCGGCCGATTGTTTTGTAGCATCAGAACCTGTTTTCAATGACCTCTCTTACGAGAGAACCTCATCCGCCTAAGGAACATTGATATAAACCAGGAGCACACAACGCAAAAGTCTTAATGAGAATTCGCATTTGCGTGGGCCCATAAACGTCTTTGCCTCTTCAAATTGGGCGGTATTTGCATTTCCCGGCAGAAAGGGGCGACAACGCGACTGAAAAATCTGCACATTCAGTAAATTAATGGACTTTGTTACAGCCTCTGACAGAAGCGAGAGTAGCGTGACCCAGGAAATGCAAGCCTCGCCCACGGAATTTCGTTTCGTTTCAATCTGGTGCTTTGAATTTCGAAGGACTCTGTTACTAGTTCTGGGTACTCACAAACCAGATAGGTGAGGCTAGCGCTGGCAGAATTGTATGCAAACCAAGGGGAATCACAGCGCTGGACAGACAACAGTTAGATCCCCTGCCCCCACCTATCAGGCAATGGATGGAAATGATCGTCTTATTCTATACCTGCGTATTTCTCTGTGGGCTGGCGATTGGGTGCCTGATAGGTGGGGGCAGGGGATCTAACTGTTGTCTGTCCAGCGCTGTGATTCCCCTTGGTTTGCATATAGTCCTGGGTAGATGTTTACACTGACAAAACAATTAAAAATTGGAAATCGTAAGCTTAGGTTAATCTGTTAGATCGACCTTTTTTGGTGGAGTATCTGTCATCGTTCCAGTAGATATCCCGTTTTGAGAATCATGGGTGCAGTGACACGTATACTTTATCCCTTAGGCTGTCGGTAGCGCTTTTTGTCGCGATGATTCCTGTAGGAATCATCGCGACAAAAAGCGCTACCGACAGCCAAAGTATTAAACACATTTATAAAAGAAAAGACATTGGTGAGGTTTCGTTTCCAACGCAGAACGAGGACCAATAACGAACGAGAGCCAAATCATGGCGGATGACCATCTATAAGCATGAGGATCTGTGCCTCTATGTTTAGAGTGTTGTCCGTGCGCCATGTTTTCACTGACTCTCGTTCGTTGTTGCGACTGGTTCGTTGCACACGAAACATTACTAATACCATAAATACCAAGCACGACATTCCAAACAAATTGGAGAGTTAAGCTCTGAAGACTACCAGACTGTACCCGAAATTGGTCACTGACCATGATATTTTAAAGGTTGTGAAAAAGTAGCTCGGAATCTTTGGTCGGTCTATATCCACTCACAAACCAGATACCTCGTCAGTGTAAACATCTACCCAGAACTATATGCAAACCAAGGGGAATCACAGCGCTGGACAGACAACAGTTAGATCCCCTGCCCCCACCTATCAGGCACCCAATCGCCAGCCCACAGAGAAATACGCAGGTATAGAATAAGACGATCATTTCCATCCTCAATGGATGGAAATGATCGTCTTATTCTATACCTGCGTATTTCTCTGTGGGCTGGCGATTGGGTGCCTGATAGGTGGGGGCAGGACGTCTCGACTGTGTTAATTTAATATTGCGTGTTTCTCCAGCCGGAAAGACGGCGATCCATTATCACAACGAAGACTCCTCGTCTGTATCCAGCTGTCGTGTGTCACAGTTCAAACTCATGACAACACGAGTGCAGAGAGAGATGGGATTAATATACTGATCACCGGACACCACCACACTGCGCTCCTTCTGCAAACTTTTAACCCTGTGCCTGTCGGTAGCGCTTTTTGTCGCTACCGACTTTAACTGTTATCTTCACCGACATGTTCAAAACGAGTGGTAAAAGAGAAAAAGGCATATCTCCCAAAAAGTCTCAAAGGTTGGGAGCTCATGAAGATCTAAGCTTGTGGCTGATCACATTAATTCATCCGAGACGTGCTGCATACGCGGCATTAAGCCGTGTATCCGGATGCAGGACGTCTCGACTGTGTTAATTTAATATTGCGTGTTTCTCCAGCCGGAAAGACGGCGATCCATTATCACAACGAAGACTCCTCGTCTGTATCCAGTTTCTGTGTTTGTCCGGTATTGTGTCAAGCGCGAGTCTATCGACGTGTTTACTCGTCTGAAATTACCTTTGTTAGTAGCTTCCGTTTGAGAATAAACGGGCCTACACACTCTGCCATCAACAAACAGATAAACAACAGCAGCAGAAACAATCAAATATCGCAGCTGAAACCCTGTTGTCGGCTATGCTCAGACACTGCAATCTTTTGGCTGTCGGTCGAGCTTTTTATCACGATAATTTCTGCAGGAATTAACGCGACAAAACGCGCTAACGACAACCACAGACTTAATGAAGAAAACAGAGCTTTAAAAAAAAAAAAAACCTTTGTGTTACATATAAATGCGAGCCGTTAATCGCAACTAGTGAACATTAATTTAATTCAAATAAATTAATAAATTAATAAATTAGCCAATTCAGCCCTGACGCACTACAGCAGGAGATGGATCGAACATGATATTTCAAGGGTAGTGTCGGCGCCAAGCAAATCTGGCACTGCCCTTGAGTTATGATGGTCGATCCATCTCCTGCAACTGGTGCATAGTCATTAGATGACGACTCCAAAATTTGGGAAATACAGCCGTCGGGCTGAATGAGTTAATAACAAAATTAATAAATTAATGAATACATAAATAAATAAATGTCGTTGTAACGCGTACCCGTAGAAAAGCAATAGTTTATTCATTGTCGAAGTATTCTAATGGCATAACCATAACAATCACTAATTGTGGTACAAAGAGATATTCGACCCCTTCAATGCCGAGAAGCAGTGAACATGATCCGACTGTAAGAGCGATAGATCATCATGAGCCCCAGCAGTTACGAAGGCTCATGAGGATCTACGTTTCTGGCTGACCTTGCTTGTGTCTATGTTCTCTTGATAGCTGGAGCTAGTCGGTATTGAATTAATTAACAAAGATTTCAGACACGCAGCCTGCGACCACTGGTACCAAACGCCTTGCAATGGTGAAGTCAATGGATCTAGTACGTTGACCCGGTGGGTGTTTTGTTCGCTGCAAATGTTTTGTTTCCTACAACGTCCCATTGCGCAAGAGGTTATCAGGCCGACGTCGGTCGTCGTTGGCCCGCGCACGGCCGTGCGCGAGCCAACGGCGGCCGACTTCGGCCCGAGGACCTTTTGCGTTGCCATGATGCACAGTTCTCACACAAAAGCCCCAAACCTCGCCGTTTTTTTTTTTTTTTTCATCGGCATGTCACGGCAAACTTTTGGAATTCAACACAATGTCAGGCCTTCAACACCTGCGACCTGTGTCATGTTTTATGACGTCCAAGTCTAGACAATTTGGACACAATATACATCCAGATTAGATCGGTTTCCTGGTAAACAATGTAGTACAAAACCAACCCTAGATTTGTGGTGACGCAAGACTTTCTGAGCCTTGTCATTTCAGTTCGCGTGTGAGGTCATTGAGGACGCGTCATTGAGTACTATCAGGACGTGTCATTGAGGATAGATACTCGGTTGAAAGTGTACTTGAATATTGACAGCACCTTTTTTTGGTTTATCAAGACAACATCTCGTCAAAACAAAGTCGTTCGGTGACAGGTCATTCAGGTACCGGAGCCCAGTTGTTTGGAATGACCTCCGACGCGAACTGAGATACGTGGATTCGAGAGATGCATTCAGGCAAGATCTAAAAACACATCTTGTTTCTGTCTGCTACGAATGACGTTTGCTACAGACCTGTCATGTTGAAGTCACCTCTATCTCTATTAGACGTAGTGTGTGTATGTGCGCGCGCGTGCGTGAGTGCGAGTATGAGCGCATAAGCGTAGCATATTTGAATAGTGACTTTATAGATTGTTTATAGAGTGCGTTGTATTTTTTAAAAATACTTTTTGTAAATTGCGTTTTTGCAATTAGTTATTTTTGTACAATTAGTTTTTGTTAAGCGCCTAGAGCTCTAATACGAGGTTAGGCGCTATACAAATACTTGTTATTATTATTATCCTTATTATTATTATTATTATTATTATTATTATTATTATTATTATCGCAAGATCCAACATAGTGAGCAGAAGTTCCCTGGGTCAACGAATAAGTGGCGTTTTGCTGACTGGGAGTGGGTTTAAAATAAACCCCTTCACTACGGCTGACGATACCGTTCAGCGGAAAAGACGCGTAGTTACGTGTCTTTTCCGCTGAACGGCGTCGTCAGCAGCAGTCAAGGGGTTAAATTCAGTATTGTGTCACACCATTTGACGTGCGACTGTACCTTTCTAAACTTCTAACTCTACGAAAATGCAGTCGATCGCCCTCAATTATGTCGGCAGTCGATGGATGGGCCCCTCCCAATCTGCCACACACACACACACGCACACCTCCTTCCCTCCACCCCCCACCCCCCCATATACACGATAAGTTATTTTACGGTTCACGATTAACTCATTCAACTCCGACTCGCCACGGCAAGACATGGATCGAACGTGATAGTTCAAGGGTTGTGCCAGAAACTATTCTGGTACAACCCTTGAACTATCACGCTCGATTTGTTTCCAGAAGTGTAATACAGTCTTCAGGGGGCAACTTCAAAATTTGCGGAGTTCGGTCCTGGAGCAGAATGTGTTAAAACAAAACATGGAAAGCCGGAGACGGCGAAGAGAAAAATACTGCTTGAAACGTAAAATGGGTGTGCGTGTGTGTGTGTGTGTGTGTGTGTGTGTGTGTGTGTGTGTGTGTGTGTGTGTGTGTGTGTGTGTGTGTGTGTGTGTGTGTGTGAGATGGTGTGTGTGTGTCTTGCCCACAAAGGAAAAAAATCTCTCATCCATCCATCTACCCATCCAATTATCCGCCCATACCGTCGCCAATAAATTTGTTGATGGATCTGTACAAAAATGTCATATTGCCTGTTCAGTTTTGTTGATGGCTCTGAACAAAACTGTTGTAGCACCTGTTCAGTCAGATAAATATGAATATGCAGCTGAGCGACAAATCAGATTCTTGAATACTAATGCGATTCATTTCATAAATAGCCAGGCTTATACAATTAAAATCGAACACCTTGAAATAACTCGCTCACACAAAAATAAACATTTCCGCCACATTACGCTGCGGGAAAGACGTTCGAATCGATATTCCCTCGCTGGTCTGTGATTTTGGACTTACACCTGCAAGCCGTACGGTCCAAAATCACAGACCAGCACACGTATCACGCTGAGCTGATCATGACAACATTACCGTGCACGGCACGAGAAACGCACGAGGTAATTTGTTTGCTTTTGTAAACGTTTCCACTAGACCGTGCAGAAATGTCTCTAAACGAGGTTAGTGGAGTGCGCAGAGACCCGTCGGGCCGTGGTCGGTCACAGTTGGCCCGCGCACTGGCGTGCGCGAGCCCACTGCGACTTACTTCGGCCCGGTGGCCTTTTGCCTTTTGCAAGGGCAATGCAGCTGCGCTGAAGCGGGCACGGCTCCATCCCCAGGAGCACGCTGTGGCTGCAATGCGAAGGTTCACGACGTCGATGGTCTCTGCTGGGCCACATGTCACAGTCTATTGCATTACTGACATTCTTTGAAGATTCGTAGCAGTGGCGTAAAAAGATATGTTTCAATTGGGAGAGGAGGGGATGGGGTTGTGGTGGGCAGCGTGTCTGAAAAGTTACTTTTCAGCCTGAAACGCACAAAAGAAAACAGCCGGGGAGGGATAGCGGATGACAATTACTCCAACCTCGAAAAATCAAACAAGGTGTGTGTGTTTGTGGGGGGGGGGGGGGTAGTGGGGGGGGGGAGACAGTTGGGTGGGAGGAGGAGGGGGGCAGATGGAACATGCGATGGGAAGGGAGGGGGGGGGGGGGCGGGTTAGGGGGCTGGAGAGGTGTTACGCAAGCGACAGTCTAACCTCGTAAAAATCAGACATAACAATCACAATCTTGAAAGATTGTCCTCTTCAAAATCATTTGATTCCCTAAATAACAAATAAAAATAAAATATTTTCATAATTTCTTTCTCCAAAAATGTTTATTATCCCCCCCAAAAGAATTCTGCCAACATCCCCCCACCCCCATCCCCCGCCCATCCCAGTTGGCTCGTGCGTGTTGGTTGTGAGATGGGGGGGGGGGGGGGGGGGATTATCGCAGGTATTAGAATTTTCACAATTGTAAATAGAGCATTGTGGTCTCTGATTTAAAACACCACGGGTTTAAATCCGAAGGGTTCAAACTCACAGGCCAGCCCAGCACACAAATGAAACCGCGTTAACACAGTGGTGATGGAGAGGAATTCGTGACAATAAAAACCGCTTCCCCATCATCAAAGATTTTAGACAGATTCAGGCGTCCACCGGCGGCTTTAAACGAGATGGCAACTTAATGACGCAATTGCCACCGTGCAAATAAGCGGAGTTCCATTTTCGATCGTGAGATTTTTTTTTTTAATTTTTTTTTTAAATTCTTTTAATTTCACACCGCGCAAAGCAGCTAAACACTTGAACTGTTTGCGATTTCTTTCTTCGCGCCAAATTGCATCGCGATGGTTGGTATCCGCTTGTCCCAGTCGGTTACCCTACAATTATCCTCTGTGTTGCAAAGAAAAGGGTTAAAATGTGACTCTCAGCCTCATATTCTTCAGCACCCACCCACCCCTTCCCCCACCCACCCCCGTCAACCATAGTGTGCATAAAACCTTCTGGTGTCTGTGTGCACAAGAGGAGTAACCATTCAATGACGAGAAAAATGAGCGCCACCCAACTGCAAGAGGAAAAGATCCTCATGAGCCCACGCAGTTGCGGGGGCTCATGAGGATCTATTTCTCTTGTATACACATTCCTTTAACGGCTGGGGAACTTTGATGTTGAATTTGCGATGATTCCAAGAACACAGTCTTAGTCCAATGACAAGGAAAGAGTAAAGCGGGAGATGGACCAACGATTTTAGTTCAAGGGTAGTGCCTGAATTGCTTGGCGCCTAAGGCGCCAAGCAATTCAGGCACGACCCTTGAACTATCATCGTCGATCTGCTCTCTCAGCCTGCCGCAAACCGAGTACTATCAGGACGTGTCATTGAGGTTAGATACTCGGTTGAAAGTGTACTTGAATATTGACAGCACCTTTTTTTGGTTTATCATGACAACTATTTCTGTAAGATAATGAGCGCCAAGCAATTCAGCCGCAAGGCAATTCAGGTTCGACCCTTGAACTATTATTATCGATTCGTCTCTCCTCAACCTGGTGCAAATTAAGTACTGTCAGGACGCGATAATGATCCCGAATGCTCAGTTGAAAGTGCCAGTACTTGAATATTGACAGCGTCTTTCCGGGATTCATAACTGACAACTATTTCTGTAAGATAATCAGCGCCAAACAATTCAGCCGTCGTGCAATTCAGGTTCGACACTTGAACTATCTTGATCGATCCGTCTCCCCCAAACCTGCCGCAAATTTAGTTCTGCGGTCAAGACGCGTCAATAATCATGGATACTCGGGTTGGAAGTGTCAGTACTTGAATATTGACAGCACTTTTCTTGGGTTCATCATTGACAACTACTTCTGACAGATAATGAGCTTGTACAGGAATAATCTAAGATGTGCTCGACCAGCTAACTCCGACCTCGCATGACTGACATTCAAAATGCGTTCAGAATAGCAGTTTAATTCCTAAATCGGAATCAGGTCGAAGACAGTAGGCTGATCGCTTTAACGGTTAGCGAGAGACAGTAAGCTGCGTCCATATATAGCAAAGACTTAACCCATTTACCACCACTGCACGTACATTGTACGTATGAAACCTGTGTGAATTCAACGCGATGAAGAATGTTTCCCGGCGTTTCCTGCAAGCGGCATAGATCCTCATGAGCCCCCGCGGCTTCGGGAGCTCATGAGGATCTATGTCTCTTGCAGTCATGTTGTGTTCAAGTTTTCTTAGCAGTGATGTGGTTAAGGGACCGTTTCGCCCACCAGCCATTCAAGAAGACAAGAGAAATATTTCTGTACCTTAGGAGTTTAAACAGAACACTACACGCCCTATCCCACTGTGAGGAAGACACCACCCCTGCTGTCTTCTATCTAATTTGCACTTAATGGTAACATAGTTGTGTCAGGCGCAATCATAAAGCTCTAACTCATTCAAGGCATGTCGCTTCGAATGAGTTAACTCAAAATCTCGACCAATAACGGCTTTCGGCCCAAGTTTGCAAACACTGTACCAGAAGTAGGACAAAAATCGACCATTACAGTTTATGTGTCTCTTCCAAATGAGAAAAAAAAACATGAATGATTTTTCACCGCGAGGAAAACGTGAACAACACATAACTGCAAGAGGCATTGGTCCTCATGAGCCCCCGCAGTTGCGGGGGCTCATGCGGATCTATGCCTCTTGCTGACCCCGCTTTGTACCCATGTTCTTTGCAAAGGTGTCCACTGGGTTATCAAAGAATTCAGAAACAAAAACTGCGCCTGTTGGCAGTGAAGCGGTGAAGAATGATTGAGAATAGTTGTTTAGCCATCTGCGGCCCAAACAGTTTACTCGTAACAACAAAAACAGATAATAAAAGAATAAACAGTCCATCGTTCAGAGTCAAAACATCAGTGCATCATGCGGTCGTCGCGTTCTGCGGCATTCCACTTTTGTTCATCAGAAATTGCCAATATAATATAGCTTCTCAGACTGTGAGACGAACTACATACCCTATAGCTACCCACCCGCACCTGGCTCCTGACCAGGTAAGCAACAGATCCTTGGACCGACGTTGGCCTTTAGATGGTCAACGCACTGAACTACGGTTCAGTCGGGCCGAGGAGAGTTTTGCTCACTGGGCTTCTCTCCAGGACCATCGCGCACTCGATGATAGCTGTTAGCAGTCAGAAGCAATCAGAGACGTCCCCAGGCACCATCCTATACAGAGTTGGATCACCCGATAGTCCTTTTATTTCTGAGAAACATGGACGTTAATGGGGCGAGCAAGAGGCACATATCCTCATGAGCCCCCGCGGGCAGCGGGGCTCATGAGGATCTATTCCTCTTGCAACTGGGCGACAGAAGTAGACAACATTCATTTCTGAGGAAGAAGTTAGAAAGAGGACCCATGTTTTTTTTACTGTTCATGAAGAATACTGACATATATAAAGCCAGTAAGAGGGTATAAATCATCATGAAACCACGTAGGCTACGGAGACACATAAGGCTCTATGATTTTGGTAGACTGGGCAAAAGATGTGGACCAAGTCACTGGTGAAACAGAAGACTGGAACACCCGATTGTCTTCTCGTACTTCAAGAACACGGAGGTAAATGCCGCCAGAAGGAGACGTATATCCTCATGACCCCCCGCAACCGAGAGGGCTCGTGAGGATCCACGCCTCTTGCTGACTGGCAATGTCCTCCATGAGACAGAAGTCAGACAAGAGAGGACATTCGATGGACGTCTCTTTTTTTTAAAGGCCATGGACGCATTTACAGCCACCAAAAGGCAATGCCCTAGATTCTCATTAGGCCCTCTAATATGCCGGGGCTCATGAGGATCTATGCCTCTTGTAGGTATGACCCCAGACGTCGACATGGTCGGAATCCAGGGAGGGCAGGCACCATCAGATCTCAACTGGGGAAGGAACCTGGCCACTATTTTTTTCCCTCCTTCCTTCTCTCTCTGTCTCTCTGAAATAGAACTTTCACATATACAGTATGGCATTTAATGCCGCAGGGGGAGGATCAATAAAAGCTAATCGCATCCAATCGCATCTACTCCGGCCTGAGGGGTGCTTCCAGTCTATCGGAAGACGATTCCTGCTATTTAGGTACAACCATTTCAGACCAGCCCCCCCCCCCCCCCCCCAAATGCATGCAGTCACAGTTACTGGTTATAGTACCGCCGGGTGGCCGTGTGCACAAGAGAATAAATCCATTCACTGCGGGGGGAGGAACCCATAACATCACCCAATCACCCAAATGCAAGAGGCATAGATCCTCATGAGCCCCCGCAGTCGCGGGGGCTCATGAGGATATATGCCTCTTGCTGAGATCAATTTTTAACCGTGTTCATTTGACGGTTGTGGCTTTTAAATCTTTGAGCGAACAAAGGTGTCAGAAAGAGAATATGCGTCCAGTGGCGGGGAAGGTGTTAAGTGTGACCATTTTACTTTCTGTGTTGCTTGAGAAGGATGGACTGACTGTCGACTGTTGGCCTGAAGGTACCGTCAAAATTTGTCGGCACTTGACCTGAATAAGTGCCACTGAAATAGGGAATAAGAGCCAAATGGGAATAGTTGTGAAATGCAGCTACAAATGAGAGGAGAGAGAGAGAGAGAGAGAGAGAGAGAGAGAGAGAGAGAGAGAGAGAGAGAGAGAGAGAGAGAGAGAGAGAGAGAGAGAGAGAGAGAGAGAGAGAGAGAGAGAGAGAGAACCACAAAAAACTTGAGCTGGTCCGTCTGTAGTTTTTGACTTTAAGTCTCTTAAGACCCAAAATCACAGACCAGCGCAAAATGTGAAATAGTAACCCATTCGTTGCCGGCGGCCAGTGTACATTGTAAATTCCGACCCTGTGATCCCCAGCCGTTCAAGAAAATAGATAAAAAGTAGTTTAGCACGAGGTATAGATCCTCATGAGCCCCCGCAACTGCGGGGGCTCATGAGGATCTATTCCTCTTGCAGCTGCATCGTGTGTTCGCTTCTCCTCCGCAGTGGAGGGGTTATATGCGAGATCCACATACAGAGTGAGGAAAAAAAAAAGAAAAAAGAATGAACTCATTGCAGGAAGTGTCTGTCCACGCAATTTCCGTCTGCCTGTCTGACTGCGTCTTTGCGAGCTCTGTGGGACAGTACAGGTCACGGACCGCAGTGCCGTTCCCGTACTGTCCAGTCTCTTAGCCTTAGTCAGTCCCAGTCATCCCCTAATATTATTTTTCAGTTCCCTAAAAAACACTACCGCCCACCAGCTGCACATTTGCCAAGCACAAAATACAAAAAAAAACAGCACATCACCCGTCTCATTTCTTGGCTATGAGACTGGTTCCTTACCAACCCCACACCCAAGCACAGCTGAAATCAGCGTGCCCCTCAAATCACTACGTCAATGGCAACACAACATAGGCCCACAATTGTCCACTGGATAAGCTCAGGATAGTATGAATCAAAGCACCAAACATGTCTCCTCTCAGCTAATCAGAAATTCCAGCAAATTCCAACATTCAGCCCTAGTACAAATTTTCAAACAAGACAAAAATTATTTTTTTAAAAACACGGTCCTCTTACTGCCTGAACTGGCCAAATTTGACTGTATAATGTGACCTGCATTCCATGATAAATGGCGCCCTGCTTTCAATGAAAATCACACAGAAAGGTATTACACTTCTCCATGAGGCGCCAAGTTATTCCGGCACCACCCAGGATCTACCACGGTGGTCGTGGTCCTGTCTCCTGTTGCAGTGTCTCAGGCTTGAAGGGGTTAACCCTTTCAGTACCAGCTGCCGCAGATTCTGTTTCTGTAATCTTCGTCGATTCTACACCAGCAGTCCCAAGAACATTGAATTCAAAGCGGTCTCAGCAAGAGGTATAGATCCTCATGAGCCCCCGCGACTGCGGGGGTTTATGAGGATCTATACCTCTTGCAGATGGGCGGTGTTCACATTTTCTAATCACTGAACTGGTTAAGGTTTTGAAAAAAAAAATGCTTGTCTATTTTCCAACAAGAGCTGTGCTCTAAACATGGGACCAACTATTAACTGCGAATACGCCCGGCGATGCTAGCTGTCATACATTTGGACAGGTAAAGCACTCAAACGTTCGCAGTTCTGGTGTAAAAAAGCTATTAAGGGGTGCTTCGGTTCGATGTTCTTACGTGTGCTTATCTCTAGGCACACCAATCTCCCCGCCATTCTAGTGAGACAAAAATCAATCAGCCAAGGGGGGGGGGGGGGGGACACCTAAAGTTATGCGTAAGAGGCATAGATCTTCATGAGCCGCTGCCAAAGGCGGGGGCTCATGATGATCCACGCCTCTTACTGGTTTCATTTACATAGCTGTTTTATGACTGAGGATACGCACTGGCGTTTCGTCGGTGGCAAACGCATATACTGTAAACTCCAGATATAGCAAATCGCCAGATAACCCAATTGTTCTTATTGTTGTATCAGAAATGTGTTATAAGCGAAGTAGTTGACATAGAAAGAGTGTTGTCGGGACCGCTGAAAAAAGTGTTGCTATAGTCGAGTTTTGTAATATCCGACCTCGTTTGAAGCGGAGTAGACTGTAAATCGTTTCACATTTGTACGCGTTAGTCAAATCGAAAATTGTACCGTCGTCAACCTCAGCAAAGGGGAAATGATAATTATGTCAAATTAATAATAAAATACACATGTCTCTGGGTTTTTTTTTTTAAACTTCAGACACGGCAAGAAGTATCATCGGAAACACATTTTGACACCGTCTGGTTTCGAAATCACTAGCTTTCCAAGGAAGGTTTGGCGCTCTGTAAACAGATAAATGCACACTCGCGAGAACATACAGAAAAGAAGCTGTGTGTGTGTGTGTGTGTGTGTGTGTGTGTGTGTGTGTGTGTGTGTGTGTGTGTGTGTGTGTGAGTGTGTGTGTGTGTGTATGTGTGTGTATGTGTGTGCGCGTGTGTGTGCGTATGTGTGTGTATATGTGTGTATGCGTGTTTGTGTGTATGTGTGTGTCTGTGTCTGTGTGTGTGTGTGTGTCTGTGTCTGTGAGCATTCGTGTTGTGTGTTGAGAGAGAGAGAGAGAGAGAGAGAGAGAGAGAGAGAGAGAGAGAGAGAGAGAGAGAGAGAGAGAGAGAGAGAGAGAGAGAGAGAGAGAGAGAGAGAGAGAGAATGAATGAATGAATGAATGAATGAATGATACTTTATTTCTCAAGGATGGAAACAATAGGCGCACAGGTCTCTTTTCATGTTTGTCCTTGCTAAACTACAACATTAAAAACAACAATAAAACAACATGTTAACAGCACAAAACAAGCGGCTACACCCACAGGTCACTTGTGTTACATTCCGATACAAGTTCCAAAGTCGCTGAAGATTACACACACACAGCAAAATGACAGGGTCTTCGGGGGGGGGGGGGAGGGGAGAGAGAGAGAGAGAGAGAGAGACTGACTGACTGAAACTTTATTTATCAAGGATTGAGATATTAGGCGCACAGGCCTTTCTTCCAATCTGTCCTTGCTACATCTACTGACATATAATAACAGGCAAAGCTACATTAAACTCACAAACAACATCAAACTGAAATTAATGCGAATTACGACAACACTACAAACTGCAACAATGATTTAACAAAACACACAGGTACCCATACGAAGATGTTTGCACGTGTCATAATATCCGTTTGCGGGAGCCCTCCCCAGACACTCCCATCCGGGGGGCACGCCACAAATATACTTTCACTCGAATGACATACTAAGCACATCGTTTGAATAAACTGTGCACCGGCACTGCATCCCCTGACCAGGTCTATACGGGAAGCTCCCTCACAAACGGCACGTGAACGCAAATGGTATAATAAAAATAATAGTTGCATAAAAAGAAATAAAAATATATTATGGTTAGACAACACGAGATAATTAAATTTACGTTGCCTTGGATAAGTGCTTGAACAGTTTTGCTTTAAAAGCAGCTAGGGAATTAACTTGTTGTAGATGCAGAGGAATAGAATTCCACAGGAAACCACCTGAGTATGACAAACTGGATTTATACAAATCAATGCGAGAGAGAGAGAGAGAGAGAGAGAGAGAGAGAGAGAGAGAGAGAGAGAGAGAGAGAGAGAGAGAGAGAGAGAGAGAGAGAGAGAGAGAGAGAGAGAGAGAAGAAACGTGCTCTGTGTGGGCCTTAAAAAAAAAACTTGAAGAAAGAAAGCTGACAAATAAGAATGAGCAAACAGGCCTACAAAACTGCCTTCGATTTCGCCACAACCCCTGAAAATCCCGTTTGCAAAAAGCCATCGGGCTGACGTCAGCCCGAAGGAATTTTGCGTACTGGGAATGACCGGCGAGCAAGAATGGAATCGCATGGCAAATATCCCTTTCTGCAAAGTATCACAGTCATTTGTCTGAGTTCGATACTCACTGGTCTGTTGCGAAAAAAAAGGGGGACCGTCACGTTCATGTAATAGATACATCGCATGGTTTCATTCCCTAAACCTTCGCGCGTAGAAACCCAGGGAGAGGACAGGTACGAGGAGGGGGCCCTGACTCCCCCCCCCCCCCCCCGCCCCCCGCCAAAAGAAAATATAGGAGGGCGAAGAAGGGGAGGGGGCGGGGGAACAGAATATCCCCTGCCCCCAACCCCAAAAAATTTTCAAAAGTGAAAAGAATCAATAATAAAAATATTTTTGGGAGAAGAACAATCACACATAAGTTGTTTTTTAGTGAGAGAAAAAAAACCGAATGATTTTGATTCCGATGCGGGATTTTTCGGAGACTGGACTGTCGCTTGCATTCGCCCGTTTTTGTTGTTGTTGTTGTTGGTTTTTCTGTTGATGGAAAGTAATGTCAGACACGCTGCGTTCCCTCCCTCCCCGCCCCCCCCCCCCCCCGCCCCCCCCCCCCTTAAAATATCTTCCTACTGCACTGCTTCGGCTTAAAAACATGCTCTGTTATGTGGGCGGGTTGTTTTTTTCGTAAGCATTCCCTCGCAGTGGATCATTAAGAAGGGAATTTCCCCTGTCGATGCGCTATTCTCATAAAGCTCCCTTGATGTATCCCTGATCGATTAACCGCTTGGCTGTGGGTAACATTTTTGTCGAGGTGATTCTTATTGGAATCACCTCGGCAAAAAGCGCTACTGACAGTCAAAAGGGTTAGTTAATCCACAGCAGTTGCATAAATCCGAAGGTTTTTACACTTTATAATCAATGTACTCCTTGACAGTAATAAGTAAATAAATAATAAATAAATAAATAACATCAAAACAAGAGATGAATTGATAAATTGAGTTATTAACCCCTCCGCTGCGAGTGATCACGAACTGCGCGTCTGAAACCACCACACACTGCTGACCGTCATTCCCGTGAAAAACACAGATGCAGACCCAAAATAAAGATAAAGAACACAGGATTAACAAGAAACATAAATCCTCATGAGCCCCCGCGAATGCGGGGGCTCATGAGGGTTTATGTTTCTTGCAGCAAGGCTGGCGTTTGAGTTGCCCCGGCAGTTAACAGGTTAGTCTAGGTTTATAATTATACACACCGCCTATATCTGGTTAATGCACTCAACCCAAAATGTAGGTCGAATTTTGAAACGCGCCAGTTGCCACGTGTCCGATGAAGAAAACATTACAGTTCATGAAATCGTCTATCGTACCGGCTAGGATAGTTCAAGGGTGGTGCTATAATAGCTTGGCCTGTCCAGGCGTCTGTTTTTTTTTTTGTTTTTTTTTTTTTTCATAATCAAATTTATCTACCAGCAACACAACACGACTTTTCACTCTTCGGACCAGCAGGAAAGTATACCAACCCTTCTGGAGCAAGAAGTAGAACCTAATATGAGACTAACCCTATCACTGACTGACAATAAAAAAAAAAAATTGAATTGAACACCACCCAACTGCAAGAGGTATAGATCCTCATGAGCCCCCGCAGTTGCGGGGGCTCATCAGGATCTATACCTCTTACTGACACCACTTTGGCTCTGTGTTCTTTGGACGGCTTGGGTTCTTTGGCGGTAAATTAACACGGATTTCAGAAACATGAACTGCGCCTGCTGGTATTTTTAGGGGCTAAGCGTTTCACAGTTGTACACGTCCTGAGCCCAAAAGAAGTAGGGCTGGATTTTTTTTGTCTGAAATCGCGGACCTGTTAACCGTTTGGTTGTCGGTAGCGGTTTCTGTCGTGAGTTCTGTAGCAAAACTAAGATACAAAAAACAACAATTAAAAACAGCCAAAAGTTTAAAACATTGTGAAACATTCATGATCAGCTAAAAAAGACAAACAAGTTTCATGTTACATGATTGTGTACCCCTCTCGTCAAAAGTGCATGCAGTAGCATTAACCCCTTATGTGCCTGGAAAAAGCGCACATAAACAAAAGACATAAACCCTCATGAGCCCCCGAAGTCGTGGGGACTCATGAGGATTTATGGATTTATGTCTCTTGTTAGTCTGATGTTTTTTGCCTTTTTTTATTATTTTTTTTTTTCACGCGAATATGGATCAGTATGCAGTGGTTTCAGAAGCAAAATCCGTGAACACTGGCAGTGAAAGGGTTAAATCAGCGCGACAACACATCACACACACACACACACACACACACACACACACACACACACACACACACACACACACACACACACACACTCAAAAGCAAGCAATGACAAGTTACCGACATTTGTCCATTGTATGCGTGCTTGTCGATGTTCCCTGACCTTAACCCATTCAACCCTGACGCACTACAGCAGGAGATGGGTCGACCATGATACTTCTAGGGTAGTGCCAGATTAGCCTGGCACTACCCTTGAATCACGGTCTATCCATCTCCTGCAACAGCTGCGTAGTCGTTAGATGACGCCTCCAAAATTTTGGAAATACGGCCGTCGGGCTGAAAGAATCAACATCGCACAACCACGTACACTTGTCGAAATCGCATGTCATTGTTCGCACAGCAATCGTAATGTTGCATTCAACACGGCAAAGGAAGGAAAACAGTTCCAGTATTTAAGCAACGCCGCATGAAATTGATTGTGCATTTGTAAGGGTACATCGGGGTACAATTAATCTAGATTCGCTCAAACTGACAAACGAGTTCTATTTCGAAGTCAAGGCGGACATGACATAGTTCAACATTTTCAGTGATGTGAGTCATTGTGGAAATATAAATGTGCACTTGTGCACTTTTAAGGGTACATCGGAGTACAATTAATCTAGAGTCCTTCAAAGTGACAATCAATTTGTATATTTCAGCATTGAGGCGGACTGAGCGCAACACTTTCTGCGATGTAAATTATTTATGGAAATATAAATGTGCACTTGGAGTACAATTAATCTACAATGTACATCGGAGTACAATTAATCTACATTCGCTTAAAATGACAAACGATTTATATTTCAGCACTGAGGCGGACAGAGCGCAACGCTGCAAGTCATTTGCGGCAATACAAATAGCTGGCGGCAACGCTATACGACACTTCCGCAGCTATTGATGCGCGGCGCTTTGGTTGAGTTACTATATAAACTGTACACTCTGCATGTGTGTGATTCTCGAACAAATGTTTTTCAACAAATAACATTTTGACAAAGAATATAATTATGTAAATGACGTAGGCTGGCTATACATATGTGCTAACTCATTCGCGGCCAGCCGCATCCGGATACGCCGCTTATGTCGCGCATGAGAATGGGACCGAAGACTGTACAAACACTGCAACAATAGATATGTAGTGACACAGTCTTACCCAACCAGACAGACCGAAGCCACATGAATACACAAGACTGATTGTGACTTTTCCTCGCGCTGGGATCATATGGCGTTGCGGCGCGTCCCATGGGTGGTAGATAGGGGGTCCCTCGCGAGTGGGGTGCACTGAATGAAATAAGGTACCGTGAACCAACATGGTCTAAGGGAAGGAGACCCCGACAGAAAACCCCTGGTCCTCCTAGTAAGGGGGTTGGGCGTTGCAAATAAAGAAATAGCTACAAAAACGTTGACGAATAGACACGCAGCAATTCCTTTCCTGGAGGAGGAAGGTTCTTCTACCAGAAGATTTATGACGTCGTGTGGTGAAAACCGGAAGTCTTCGGAAGCCACAGGACCGAGCCGCCTCTCTCTATCCAGGGACACAACCATGGGCACATGGAATGTCAAGACCATGTATCAGAGCGGGAAGTCCGCCCAGATAGCAGCGGAAATGCAAAAGTACAACCTTTCCCTGCTAGGTATCAGTGAAGCCAGATGGACGCAGTCTGGCCAGAAAAGGCTGTTAAGTGGGGAGATGATTCTGTATTCAGGTCATGAAGAGGAGAATGCCTCCCATACAGAAGGTGTAACATTCATGCTGTCACCAGTGGCACAGAGAGCGCTGATGGACTGGGAACCTCTTGGGCCAAGAATTATCACAGCAGCGTATAGAACCAGGAAAAAGATCAAGCTGAACGTCATCCAGTGTTATGCGCCCACTAATGACAGTGACGAGGAAGAGAAACAAGAGTTCTACAACCGACCCCAGAGTGCTGTGGACAAAAATGTGCGGAGCGAGACATCACCATCATCATGGGCGATTTTAATGCCAAAATAAGGGAGGACAACACCGGATACGAAGAGGTGATGGGGAGACAGGGACTAGGGAAGATGAGTGAGAACGGGGAGAGGTTCGTAGACTTTTGTGCTCTAAACAGACGTCATTGGAGGCGGCATCTTCCCACACAGAAGAATACACAAAGCAACGTGGGTCTCACCTGACCATACTACAGAGAACCAAATAGACCATATCTGTATTAGCAAGAAATTTAGAAGATCCCTTCAAGATGTTCGAGTGAGGAGAGGAGCAGATGCGTCTCAGACCATCATCTGCTTATCTTAAGAAAAAGTTCAAGTTAAAGAAAAGCAGCACTGGGACAACAAGAAGACAGCGCTATAATGTGGGCCTCCTGAGAGAGACTGGAGTGAGAGAAGAGTTCAAACTGGTGCTGTCCAACCGGTTTCAAACGCTACAGGAGCTAGTAAATGAAGAGGAGGTGGTCACCACAGAGCAGCAGTGGAAGGCAGTTAGAAAGGCACTGAACTCAACCTGCAAAGACACCGTGGGGTTCAAGAAACACCATCACAAGGACTGGCTGTCGGCACAGACCTTGAAGAAGATAGAAGTGAGGAAGCAGAAGAAAGCAGTTGTCAACAACAGTCGCGCGAGAGCATCCAAAGCAAGGGCACATGAGGAATATTCGGAAGCCAACCGCGAGATGAAGAGGAGTATCAGGGCAGACAAGAGAGCCTACACAGACGGCCTAGCAGCAGAGGCAGAAAAGGCAGCAGGCAGCGGCAACATGAAACAGCTTTACGACATTACCAGAAGATTGTCTGGCAAGTATGGCCATACAGAAAGACCAGTAAAAGACAAAGAAGGCAAGCCTATTGCAGACAGAGCAGACCAACTCGACAGAAAGGCCGAATATTTTGAAGAGTTACTGAACAGACCCACCCCACCCGACCCCCCAGACATCCAGCCAGCAGAGACTGACCTACCCATCAACTGTGACAGACCCAGCCGGGAAGAGATGAGAAGAGCAGTGGCATTTTTGAAGAACGGCAAAGCAGCAGGGCCAGATGGCATCCCAGCGGAGGCTCTGAAAGCTTACCTAGAAACAACAGTAGAGATGCTGTACCCACTGTTTGGAAAGATCTGGGAAGAGGAGGTGATGCCGGCTGACTGGAAGGAAGGGTACCTAATCAAGCTTCCCAAGAAAGGCGACCCCAGCAAGTGTTCCAACTATAGAGGAATCACCTTGCTGTCAGTACCAGGAAAGGCCTTCAACAGGATCATCCTGGAGAGAATGAATAGCTCCGTCGACCCCCAGCTGAGAGACCAGCAAGCAGGATTCAGGAAAAAAAGATCATGTACAGACAAGATTGCCACTCTCCGCATCATCGTGGAGCAGTCTCTGGAGTGGAGCTCCCCTGCTGTACGTCAACTTTGTGGATTACGAGAAAGCATTTGACAGCGTGGACCGAGAGACTTTGTGGAAACTCCTCCGACACTACGGTGTACCCACAAAACTCGTCTGCCTGATTAAGAGCAGCTACGATGGCATGACATGTCGCGTGATCCATGAAGGGCAGTTCACCAGGGAGCTCCAGGTCAGAACCGGCGTCAGGCAGGGGTGTTTGCTGTCTCCGTTCCTCTTCCTACTGGCCATAGACTGAGCAGAGAAGAAGCGGAATACAATGGACACTGTGGACACAGCTTGACGACCTCGATTTTGCAGACGACTTGGCTTTACTGTCCCACACTCATCAACAAATGCAGGACAATACCACGAGGCTTGCTGACATCTCGTCCCAAGTGGGCCTCACCATCCACAAGCAGAAAACAAAGACAATGAGGCTGAACGCAACCAAGGAAAAGCCAGTCTTGCTTGTTGGCACCCCGTTGGAGGAGGTGAAGTCCTTCACCTATCTTGGGAGCATCATCGACAAAAAAGGTGGCACTGATGCAGATGTCAGAGCACGAATCGGTAAAGCCAGAGCAGCCTTTCTCCAGCTGAAAAAAAGTGTGAAGTTTCAGAGAGCTGTCACAACACTCCAAAGTCCGGATTTTCAACTCCAACGTAAAAGCAGTTCTCCTATATGGAGCAGAGACTTGGAAGTTGACAAAAACCACACTCAACAGAGTACAGATCTTCATAAACAGTTGCCTTAGAAGAATCTTAAAAATCCACTGGCCAGAGAAGATCAGCAACGTCAGACTCTGTGAGAGAACAGAGCAGATAACAGCAGAGAATGAATTTGGACGAAGAAGATGGGAATGGATTGGTCACAGTCTGAGAAAGCCAGTTTCCAGTATCACTAGGCAGGCATTGTCATGGAACCCCCAGGGAAAGAGGAAAAGAGGCATGCGGAGAAACACCTGGCGTCGAGACCTCCAAGCAGACATCAAGAGACTGGGAACCACCTGGAGTAAAATCGAAGGAGAAGCACAGGAGTCGCTGGAGGACTCTCCTCGACGGCCTATTCCCAGGCGTAAGTAAAGTAAGTAAGATTGTGACTTTTCACTGCACTGTTTCTCTGATTAGCTACACTGTAACCCTCTTGCTGGCAGTGATCTGGAATGTCGCGTCTAAAATGACTATGCACATTGACTGACACCCGCGTGAAAAACACAGATGTAAATGGGACCAAAAAGTTAGGCATAAAAACACAAGACCAACAAGAGACAGAAATCCTCATGAGCCCCCGCGACTGCGGGGGCTCATGAGGGTTTATGTCTCTTGAAGTTGTACTTCGTTCATTGCCACGGCAATGAAGGGGTTAAGTCTGTCTGACAAAGGCATAGATTCGCATGAGCCCTTGCAACTGCAGTCTATGCCTCCTGCTGGCTGAGATATGTAGTCTGATTTCTTCCTCAGACAGAAGGGTCGTCAGAGGTTTTTAAGCTCTGGAATGTACAGTCTTTTGTTCGCATCAACAAGTCTTGTTTGTTCAGTTTCTCACTTATCACGTCAGAAGAATGCCGCGTATATCATTAAATGTTTTCATGGAACATTGCACATCCCGTCGGAAGTCCTAAAACTAGCAGTTTCTAATCCCTCAGCGGAGTGTGGGAGAGAGCGCAAACTCAGAATTTCAGCTGTCATGCGTTCGTGGTGGTGACCAGCCGATATTTATAATTATGAACGCGGTACGTCGGTGTTCAAGATTGACCTATTTCGCCATGAAGAAAACACGGGCAGCAACAGCATGAGGTCGTATGCATGCATTAACCCATTCTCTGCCGAAAAAATTAAACGACGCACAGATGCAAGAGACATAGATCCTCATGAGCTCCCGCGAATGCGGTGGCTCATGAGGATCTATGTCTCTTGCTGAGATCAATTCAGTTGTGTCCGTGACCCTCTAGCGGTCCTTGACACAAAACATGCGTCCAGTGGCAGGGAAGGGGTTAACAGCAAACATGTATTACCTTTCACCGGCGAAACACACAGACTTCTTTTTTCTCGATTTTACCTTGAGAACAAGCCTTTAAATATTTCTATTGACTATATCACACTTAGCTAAAGTGACAAATTTGCATCTGTGTTACTCAGTCTTGGTCGCAGCAAGTACAGTCGCTGTCCAAATCAGGCGGCATATCGCTGTGTCGCTCTGTGACTTTGGACCTTACGACTTGAGTTGTAATTTCCAAAACCACATACCAGCATACACATGTAATGCAGCAATCGAAGTGTGAGGAACGAGAACTGACATTAAGCGACTGATCGGTGCCAGAGAGATCTGTATAGGCCTACAAAATTATGAATCATACCCAATATGCCTCTCCGCCTAAAGTCCGAACATAGACGTAAAATGAACCTTGCAAGAGGCATAGGTTCTCACGAACCCCCGCAACTGCGGGGGCTCATGAGGATCTATACCTCTTACAGTTGGGTGGTTTTCATTTTTTTCTCGGCATGACTGACGACCTAACCCTCGTGCAGACGAGAAGTCGAGCGTTGCTTTCCTGTTTAGCGACGGATTAGGTCAGCATCCGTTCTGTACGTGCCGCCCTCATATTGGTCGGTGCGGAATGTGGACCTTCTATCGACGGCGCTGATTGGATGACGCAAGCAGAGGTCACGGGGCAACTTGACTATGCGCATTGCCGTAAGACATGTAATAATCAGGGGGGCTGGCGCATGTATCCTCATAATAATAATAATAATAGTAATAATAATAATAATAATAATAATAATAATAATAATAATAATAATAATAATAATAATAATAATAACGATATTTATAATGCGTTTATCTTATAATAATTATAACTCTAAGCGCGCACTCACAACTCGCGCACGCATGCGCACGCTTTAGACAAAGACTCACGTACCACAAATAGTGAAATACATTACGACAGTCAGCTTGGGATGGGGAGTGTGGTGATATAGTCCTAGAACTGTTGAAAGAGGTGAGTTTTGAGGGCGGACTGGAAGGAGGAGAGAGAATGTTTCTGACGGAGAGAGAGTGGGAGAGTGTTCCAGGTGGATAGACCGTATACTGAGAAGGAGCGGGGGCCGAAAGTGCTGAGTTTGGTGCGGGGGATGTGGATGCAGAGAGTGTCGGAGGCGGAGCGGAGGGAGCTGGAAGGGATGTAGGGGTGAAGTAAGTTGGAGAGATAGGCAGGAGCGCAGTTGTTCAGGGATTTGTAGCAGAGAGACAGAATCTTGTATTGGATGCGTTGTGGGATGGGAAGCCAGTCACGCAGCGCTCACATAACTGAATCCGACAATTTTCGATCATATTAACCCCTTCTCTGCCGAGAAGGGGTGAACACGATCCAACTGCATTCGAGGGGGCTCATGAGGATCTATGTCTCTTGCTGGGACATTTTGTATTCACGTTCCGGGCCTTGGGCGTTTGCGGTTTTTGGTCGTTGAATGAAGAGAGATTTCAGAAACAAAATATGCGATCAGTAGCAGGGAAGGGATCAATAACACATTTACCAGGAACACAAATTACAGGGTGATGGTTAAGCCAGGCGCCAAGCCAACTCTCTCACTGCCATTGGATGCAGGCTGCTATTTTTATTATTATTATTATTATTATTATTATTATTATTAAATCACTGCAAATTCAGCGACAAAGATTCCCAGCCGTCCAAAAAAATGACATAAAGTCGTCTCAGCAAGAGGCATTGATCATCATAAGTCCCCGCAATTGCGGGGACTTATGAGGATCAGTGCCTCTTGCGGTTGGGTGGCGTTCAATTTTTCTCGACACTGAAGTGGCTAATCTGGCACTGCCATCGAACTATCATTGCCAACCCACCTCCTACAGGTGACCCGCAGTTTATATATGTCCTCTGAAGTTGCGAAAGTCAATGACTCAGAGAAAATTATAACTGACTACTGACGTAGAATTTTAGAAGCTGACAACCGTATACGAGTCAGATGAGAGGAATCAACCTTGACCATGCCTGGTCAAGAGTAAAACTCTGCTTGACGTCTCTTAAAACTTATAAAATTCTACAGATCAATCGCCTAAATTTACACAATGCATTTTTCACACGTTAATCAGTGAAATAAAGTGAGTATACCAAACTGACACAACGATATATATTTGCGATGAATGTTCATAAAATTAGTTATCAAAGACTTACTGTACCAAACGTGGTGTCCGTCCAAAACTGGCCTCCGCGTCTTTGCGAGTGCAGCAAACACTTCTTGTACACCATTGATTTCAATCACATGTGTTGTTACCTCGTGAGCTCTAGGCTTTTCTTCAAGGTAATATATTCACACAGCCTAGCCGGAAGGCGTTGTACCGGCAGTCGTACATGTGGATAGTTCTGACATGACGATAGAAAACTATCGGCGAAATATCCTATCTACTCGATAGTTTTTTGACGTACACGGCGATAGCTCTCCCCAAGCTATGTATGCGCTATATCCTTATATGGAAAATATCGCGAAACTTGTATGTCCTCAAGACAGAATGTAAGACGAAGAATAGAGGAAAATTCGCTGTAACCATAATTATCGTTGCGATGGACTGAGAAGCAGAAACGAGTCTGGACGAGATAGTGACTACTTCGATGTCCGGTTTTGAGAGCCGGCGATGCTTGTGCAAAAGACGTGTGCGAAAGATCCATACAGCTACAACACAATGAAATTCTCAGCCGAGTGCTGACGGCAAAATACCGTCACTGAAGCGTGACGCGTAGGGCTCTGCTGATTGTTTGTTTGCGGATAGGCGAGCTGGCTAGGGTAGGAAAAATAGAAGCAGATTCTATTCGGACTATCGGTTGGATAGAAAAGTATCGCCGAGCTAGCGAGACCTATCGATGACAAACTATGGAGTGGCTGGATAGGATAGGATAGGCCCATTTCTAGTCTCGCGTACGGGCACATTAACTAGTTTTGTGGGTACACAGAGCTATTATTTTAGTCCGGCAATGGCTGGTTTTGTGCTGTCGTCTTTGTTGCCGCTTGGTCAGCAATGAAAGAGAAACGAGTACAGGTCAGCCTCAGTATAACGCGATACCCCTGAGCCGTACAGTCATATACTTTACAGGAAGAACAACAACTCTTGGTAAGCAAGAGGTCCTCTGGGGGAGGGTGTGGGGGGGGGGGGGACGTCAACCTTAGCTGGTCCGCGCACGGCCGTGCGCAGGCCAGCTAAGGCTGACGTCCTCCCGGGGAACTTTTGCTCACCGGGCACTTAATACGGAGACTGACGTGTGCATTATGGAGTCACATTCCTTCGGCAGTCCAATTTCGTTGTCTTCTTTTCTTCAGTGGCGCACACATACAATTATACACTTTCAGCGAACCAATTTGTCATAGTCGATCGGAACGGGTGTTTAGACCCTGAGGTCTAGACACTTGGCCACCTGGTCTCACAAGACCGAGTCAGGACTTACACAACGTTCCCGACAATCAGGTTACTTCCGCTTGATAGTCACCCCCTCAGACAGACCAGTCCAGCTGAAAAGCGGTGTAGAGTGTCATGAGGCTCTTGCGATCTGCAGCTCGTAGTGGCCGCCTATGCTTACACACCAACGAGCAAAAGAAATGCGACATTTTTTCTCAGCCGAGTGCTGACGGCAAAATACCGTCACTGATGCGTGACGCGTAGGGCTCTGCTGATTGTTTGTTTGCGGATAGGCGAGCTGGCTAGGGTAGGAAACATTCCAAAAATTCCAAAAATGTCGCACTTCTTTGGATCGTCAGTGTGTTTATTCTAGCTGCCGTGTGAAGGCAAAACAATATCAGCAGGTCAATTTCTGGTAACCCCTTCACTGCCGAGAGGAAGTGATCACGATCCTACTGCAAGAGACATTGATCATCACGAGCCCCTGCAGTTGCTCATGAGGATCTATGCCTCTTGCTGAACAGCTGTGTGCCCATGCTCCTTTGGCGACTGGGCATCTTTGACGCTGAATTGACCATGACTGCATTTTCTCGAGATCCGAGTTCATTATGTCAGCTCTGATTTTTTCATTATTCAGGGTCAAGTACATACTGGTATCATCTGCAAACAGTTTCATTTTAGATTCAATGTCTAGCATAATGTCGTTAACAAAAATAAGGAAAAGGATAGGGCCTAACACTGACCCTTGCGGGACGCCCGCCTCCACGGGTAGATATGTAGATATACATCCTTTGATAACAACAGCTAGCTTGCGATTGCGCAGGTAATCAGCCAGCCATTGTAGACGCTTCCGACGAATTTATATTGTATCTAATGTTTTTAAAGCACACCATAATGCCACACTTTATTGAAGGCTTTTGCTACATCAAAGAATACAGCTTGGGAATGTATGCATCTATCCAATGACTTGCAGAGGTCGTTATAGACACTAAGGAGCTGGTAGACTGTTGAATCCCCAGGTATAAAACCTGATTGGCTAGCAGTTATCAGATCATTAGAATAAATATATTGGAATATATGGCGTTGGATACATTTTTCTAGAATTTTACCAATGTAGCTTAGCAAGGACTCAGGGCGGTAGTTACTATATTTGCTTTTGCCACCTTTTTTATAGACAGGAGTTGCATGAGAAGTTTTCCACACGGATTGAAATATACATTCGTCAAGCAACCGGTTAAAGAGAATGGTAAGAGCTTCTGAAATAATCGTACTACTAGCTATCACAATTTTATTGTGTATATGGTCAGGACCTACGGCCTTATTTGGGTCCAGATCGTTTATAACATTAATTACCTCTGTAGGACTATTGGGAGATTGATGTAGTTACATATTGCATATCGGGTACTGGATTGTTGTTACCTTCTACCGTAGATTGACTTGTAAAATGCTTATTAAATGCCGTTGCTTTCTCCTTGTTAAAGTAATAAATTTTACCTCTTTCCTCGATAGGGGGTATCTCCTCTATGGTGAATCCATTTTTTTGACATGAACGATTTGACTAATTTCCACCAGTTCTTATTTCCGAAGTTTCTATTACAAGTAATACGATTGTCTAACTCTAACATAAACTCTTTTTGTCTTTTGCGTATTGCATATGTGATAGTGTTTCGAGCATAACGAAAAAGTCTCCAGTCAGCTTCTGAGTTAGTATTTTTGGCCCTCCTATGGAGGTCATCCTTAAATTTCTTAAATTTAGCTAACTGTTTGTTGTACCATGGGGCGTACATTTTTTGGCAGTATTTAGGAGTGTGTCGCCAAGTGTTTTGGTAGCAGATTTAATAGACGGAATAGTTGCTATGGCTATCCAGTCAAAACTATAATAGTCCAACAACGAGATGCCCCATTTGCTGGGTCAATCTAGTTTCGACCCACACAACCTCGTGCGATGGTACAGCAAGGTCAGGTCTATGTTTACACACAAGATTATCTTTAACATAAATGGCAACGCCGCCATGCTGATCAGGCCTGTCTAGTCGAATAGGCGGCTGGAATCCATCAATATGTATACTATCATTATTAATGTTGTCCGAAAGCCACGTTTCTGACATAGTAACAATGTCATAATCTTTAATTTCACATTTTAAAATGTCAAGTTTATGGCGAAGACTTCTAACATTAACACGAATAATTGAAAAATCTCAGTTTTGAGGATGATGTCTGGTTTGGGCTAGGGTTGGGGTGTATGTCATTGGATAAAATAAGGAGTAATCCAATCAGCTGAAGAATTATGACGATGCACGTGGAAGGGGCTGTAAATGGGGAATAAGCCTTGACGTACTTTTCTTCACTGAAGAACGACATCTTGCAACACAATAGCTGAGGTTTTATTCGAGGGATGGAAGAATGATTGATTGATTGTACATTGCTTAACGTCCCGACAGCAACAAGTCTTTCTCAGGACGTGCCTGCACTGCTTGTGAAAAAAAACTAGACAGAAAATTGAATGTATGTCGCCAGCCGGTCAAATACGTTAAATAAACCTACAACATGGGGCCTAAATAAAGCTAAGACCATTTAGCAACACACATCCAATATCAAGAGCTACAGGCAGTGCAGACAGTAGGGAGAGTTTTAAAAAGGCAAATACAGGTGAATGGACAAAGGGTAGACAGAAACACATGCCCCAGAATAGAGAGAAAAACCCACCCTGTGGGGCTGACCAGGGTGACCCTGGGAACTAAAAAATACCTAACCCCACCCAAGTCCCCCAGGGCAGACCCGGGTGGGGTGAGGGATGGAAGAAGGACGTAGATCATTAACCGAACAAGTTGTTTTAAGAAGGGTAACAATGAGGGCAAGCTCAAGCCCTGCGTTGCCGAAAATGATGAAGATAAGGAACGGTTCAATGTGGCTAACGTTAATAAAATAAAGTTTATGTGTGGATAGTCTGGCTGCAGTGGTATAAAATCCGCCGGATTTCGTTATATGGTTTTGCGTACTAACGGGCATTGGTTACTTCTTCACAAAGGTAATAAAACTCTAATTGAACCAGAGCGGGCGGCATGTCGTAATGTAGCTTGACTTTGCTACTCATTTGAACCAGTAGAGTGAATCGCAAGGAAGAACGAAGCAAGAAGTAAACGATTGAAAGAAAAAGGAAAAGAATGTCATATAGTTATAGTGACGATATGTTTCTCCGCAAAAACTACTGAAATACAAAGTATTTATATCTTACAAATCAATGTATAATGTCAGATTAAGCATGTATCCTGCAAGACAGAGCCAGCAGGAAGGAATCGCATTTCACTCCAGTTGGTTACTCTCGTGCGTGTCACAAGCTTACTGTTTCCAGTGAATAATAATAAGCAACAAAAAAGGGGGGGGGGGGAATTAATGCTAACTAGAAGAAAAAAAATGAGTGGTGAGATCGCAGATCACTGAGCAGGTATGCCGTGCAGGCCGTAGGAGACGGGCCGAACAAGACTGTCCTGGGGCAACAGTCCCGAGCTATCGTGGTCGACCCGTCCCCTACGGCCTGTTTGTGGTGCCTGTCGAAGACAAATAACCAAGTGGCGACCACTGTGTAACAGTACGCAGCCATATGCAGCCAGCCCGCGGGAGACAGATGGAACACGATCGCCCTGAGGCAGCGCCCCCGAGCTAGCTAACACGGTGAATCCATCTCACATGGCATATATGTGGCGCATATCCAAGAGTGAAGAGATAACGAAAAAAAAAAAAAAAAAAGGACGAAACAGGCGCTTGTTAAATCAAACGTAGAGAGATAACCCTAGTATACGCACTGTGCATTGGAAGACGGATCAAACATGGCCACCCTCTGGCAACACCCCTGAGTCATCTTGGTCGAGCCATCTCCCGTAGCCATAATGTAGCTCATATGCAAGATCGTGGCTACACAAATAAAAATAGAGCAGACAATAATTAAGTAGCTCGGTTGCCGACGACAAGTCAGCCATGACGGCGCTGAGAAAGAACCTCGTGCTGACATGGTCGATCCTTCTTCCGCGGCTTTTGAATGGCTCCTGTCCCTACGACAAAACACAAACACCTCTTATGATCTGCCCATGGTGTCTCAAAGCGACAGCGTTGTGAAACAGTGTGCGACCAGTCCATGGGAAGCAGGTCGAGCACGACCGCCGTGGGCGATACCCCCATACTGTCTTGGTCAGACCAGCCCCCACGGTCTGTTTGTGGTAAATGTCTAAGAAATAACAGTGCAACCATCCCGTGCGAGACGAATCGAACACGACCGACCTGGGACACAACCCCGAACTATCATGGTCGACCCAGCCCGCCCGGCCCATGCGTTGCACCTATCCAAACCTGGACAAATCAGGACTACACAGAATGGTAACAGCGCGTGTGCCACCCCGAGCCAAGCTAAAACTCAGAGCGGCGACCACTGTGTGCAGTGTGCATTCAGCCCGTGGGATGAGAACATGAGGGCATCGGGGCCGCACCCCGGAGCCTCTATGGCCGAACTATCTCCCATAGCCTGCTTGCAGTGGATGATCGAGTCAAAACACAACACGGCGATAACTGCGTAGCAGTGTGCATTCAACCCGAGCGAGACAGGTCAAGAACAGACGCCCCAGGGACAGCCCCCGAGCTTCCACGTCGATCCATCCCCTTCTGCCTATCTCCAGTGCCTGTCCAAAACAGAACACAAAAAGGCGACAACTTAACAGTGTGTCTTCTGCCCGTGGGAGACAGATCAAACATAAATGCCTCGGGCCAACACCCCAAGGTTTCCATGGTCGATCCATCTCCAATAACCTGCTTGTAATGTTTGTCCAAAGCCAACCACCAAAACGGTGCCCTTGTGTAACAGAGTGCATTCAGCCCGTGGGAGACAGATAGAACACGATGAACGACCCGTCTCCCATAGCCTGCTTACAGTGCATGATCGAGTCAAAACACAACACGGTGTGTTCACTGTGCAACAGTGTGCGTTCAGCCCGTGCCACACCCCCAAGTTTTCATGGTCGATCCACCTCCCGTAGGCTGTTTGCAGTACCTGTCCAAGACAGAACACAAAACGGCGACCACTGTGTAGCAATATGACTTCAGCCGGTGGGAGACAGGTTTCCATGGTCAAATCATCTCCTATTGCCTTGTAAGTCTGACTATAAGCCAACCACAAAACGGTGCCCATGTGTAGCAGAGTGCATTGAGTCCGTGGGAGGTAGATAGAACACGATGCACGATCCGTCTCCCATAGCCTGCTTACAGTGCGTGATCAAGTCAAAACACAACACGGCGTTCACTGCACAACAGTGCGCATTCAACCCGCGGGAGACAGATCAAACATGAATGCCTTGGGGCCACACTCCCAGGTTTCCATGGTCGATCCATCTCCCATAGCCTCTTTGCAGAACCTGTCCAACAGAACTCAAGACGGCGACCACTGTGTAGCAATGTGTCTTCAGCCCGTGAGAGGCAGATCAAACATGGGTGCCTAGGGGTCCACACCCCCACATTTCCATGGTCGAGCCATCTCCCATAGCCTGTTTGTAAGGCCTGTCCAAAACAAACCACAGAACCACAGAACGGTGTCTAAGTGTAAAGGTTTGCATTCAGCCCATGAGGGTAGGTAACACACCCTCCCTGGGACAGCAACGCCGAGCTTACATTGCCCGCCTTTATCTATCTGCCAATTAGGCACTAACCTCGAGCCAGCGTGTTCAATTCATCTTTAGCGGACTGACTTGCAGTAACTAGCATGAAGCTGGAGAGTGCACGCTGTTGGCTCTGGAGGAGACAGGTCTATATTATTACTTATTTAGCACGGGTATGCAGCATCTGTATATCACGGTTGCAGTAGCAGGGTGGTTGTGGAACAAGTCATTGTGTAGCAGTGTGGCACAGTGTAAAAGGCGATCTGCGCGAGTGTTTTGTGTCTGATATCTGATTATTTGTCAGTAATAATTGTCTTGTTCTTGAAATCTGTGTTCATTCAAAGACCAAAAGCCGCAACCGTCTAAGGAACACGGACACAAATTGGTCTCCGCAAGAGGTATAGATCCTCATGAGCCCCCGCAATTGCGGGGGCCCATAGGATTTATACCTCTTTGCAGTTTGGGTGGTGTTCAATTTTCTCGACACCAATGAATTCTCCAGCACAGCCGAGGTGTCGCAGTAATAGCGCTCTCAACGAGGATTACCCAGGTACGGGCAAAAGGTCCACAGACCGATGTCGGCCGCAAGTCGACCGGCGCTCGACATGGACCCGGCCGAGGGCCTGCTGCTTGCTGGGTCGGTCCGCGGCTCTGACCAGGTCACCATAAAATCAAGATGTGTTTAGAGACGGACGCGGAGTGCTTGAGCCCGGCCAGCGGGGATTAGCGGGAACTTGCTATCACAGATAACATCCCGGGCTTTCAGGATTTATAGGGTATGAACGTAGGAGCTGTTTGTACAGCGTGAGGCTTTGTGACCGTGGTCACTGGTTGACCTGTGCGGTCAATCTTTCGCAATACCGTAGTCTAGACGTTGTTCTCGAATACCAGATGTAGGTCCAAACTCCGCTGCGTTTCGACGGCGAACACAGTGGATTAGCCCGGAAAAACAACGTGCTATATCTCATGTTTGTCCCGGGCTTTTAACCCCTTCACTGGTCGAGAAAAAGTGAACGCGATCCAAATTGCAAGAGGCATTGATCCTTATGAGCCCCCTGTGAAGAATCGTTTCGATAAAACAGCGCTAGCGACACTGAGTCAAAGATGATTCCTGCAGGTTTCATCTCGATAAAAAGCGCTATATACCGACAGTCAAAGGACTATGTCATTCTTGGCGCCACGCATCAATAGCTGCGAAAGTGTTGTATAGCCTTAGTAGGTCTATGCACGACCGTGCCTACAAAGTATAGCTGTCGCTGGATGAGATGTTGACAAACCGAAACTTGAATCTATTATTTTGTCCTTTCTTTCTGCGAAGACTGTCGCTGCAGAGAAATTCACAGCTGTTACGTGGTGGAGTTGTAGTCGTAGTATGATAAACACACCAGACGCACGCACGTAAGGTTCTTTTAAATAACCCTCATTCAGCTGCAATCCGTCACACGCGGCTTAAGGAAGTAGACAATACTGGAGAAACAGTTCCAACAATATTTTAATTCAGCGATGCGATCTCCACACAATGCAGTTCCAAACTCACAACCACTGATACAATGTCTCTTCTGCAATGTCCGCGCTCTGACACAAAGTTTCTCCTACACAGCGTTTCACACAATGTACACCCCACACGAGCCACGTACCTACGCTAACTGAGTGTCTCTACAACTGACAATGCTAGACAATGTCCCACACAAACTTCCTAGCACGATCCTTTTATAATAACAGGCTTTCCAGAAAGATCGCGGAAATTCGCATAACACAACCAATCAAAACAAACTACGCAACTAAAACTCCTAAATATCAATGAATAATCATTACACTGGAATATTCGATAAAAATCTGGCTGCTATTTCCCAGCCGCTATGTTGACAAAAATACCGGCGCGCAACGACGTCACACAAAAGTAGGCCAGGCAGGTCACGACCTTGCCCGCTATATTTGGAAAACACGAGACTAGTGCACTAGTACTGAACGCTAAGCTACACGCGAACAAATGAATACTCGAGCTGCTTCTAGACTCTTCGTGACTCAACTCCGTGCGGCAACAGATAATCAAAACCGCACTATTTGTAAACGAAAGTGAAATTCACTGAAAAGGTACATGATTCGTAATCATGATAGCTCAAATAAATATTAGATCGTTTCCTACGATTTATGCATGACCGTTCTCACAAAACACCACAACCACAATCGTAACAACAACTAAGGGGAAAACACGTTTAGAAAGGAAAACTATAACAACATGTATTAATGTTTCAGGTTTTAGACCATTTATTACTATTTTGAAGAAGGGTTCGAACTATCATCAGAATAGAGAACCGAACAGAAATGGACTACATGTGCACATGTATTTGTCTTTTTAAGTAAAACTTTATAGAAGCATTTGCTCCTGGCGCAGATCTCCATCCAAAGACTTTAACCCTTTTCATCCTGATACACTTTTGCTTGAAATAAATTTGACTATGATAGTTCAAGGGTGGTGCCAGAATAGCTTGGCGCCTGAGGGGCCAAGCTGTTTTGGCACCACCTTTGAACTAAAACGATCGATCTATTTCCTATTCATATGACAATAAGTAAAATTTAATTAAAAAAATCAGCCTCAAGGTGTAATGGGTTAAACGTCGATGACTGCCACTAAGTAGGGATGTAAATGGGACCGGGGGCAAGTTGCATGAGTGGGCTTAGTCCTGTGCCAGACACTAAGCAAGGTGCTCCGCGACAGTTCACTTATGCAATACACCAGAGCACCTTGCTTAGTGGCTGGCGCAAGACTAAGCTCGCTTGTGCAGCTGACCCCGGGCCTTTGCAGAGGCTCAAGACAATCCAGACGTCTTGCACACGGAAGTGAAATCTGTCAGAGAACTGTACCGTATCAACGGTCATGTTCATGAGGCGTGTAGCACACACCGTCGCCCATTCAAAATCGCTCGCAGGACAAAAGTGGCAAAAATCGATGTCTTATTATATGGCTGTCCACGGAAAATGCGTATAAATACTCATACCGGTGCTTTCGGTGCAGGTATTCAATAGTTTAGCCATTCAATATTTCAGCGTGAGAACTTTTTTTCTCCTTGTTGAAGGCCGGCCATGAGTTGTCAATAGCGAGGTTTCATTGCAACGAACGACTCCCAACGACGAATGAACGTGAAATGACGGCGGATGACTAGTTTATTCCAATTTCTGGTGCTTCGTTGTTGGCAGTCGTTTGTTGAAAAGGAAACCGCACTATTGCCTGGCGTATGCGGTTTGCCTTGATGAAAAGTTTGTGTTCGATATTTTGCTCGCTCTAGCGTTATTCAGCAAGAATGGCTTTGTTGTCTTTCCCGTGAAGAAGTTGTCATCGACCTTTCAAGTTTTCAAGTTTTCGTTTGTCCATAAACAAGTTTCCATCGATCGTACTTTATTTTTTTCGTGTGCTATTATCTCGCGGACTTGTGCAATATAGGTATTTGTATGTAGACATTAAACGGTGCATATATTTATATATATTCTGACTTACAGTAAAAACGCGAAATGTGTCTGTAAGTGTACCCACAAACAAAGAGCCACCCTGACAGCAAAACAAGAACATTTTATTTGTTCCTTGCTTCAGATGTTCAGCCTACTGTCTGAGCTACCTTCACACAAAATTTGGAAGAGTTATCGCCCATGGCTACCTTGGATGACACAGGGTTTCATTAGTGGTGAAAATAAGTAAAACGGATACACTCTGTGAAGCAAGTTTCCTGTGATATGTTTTAACACACAGGTTGTGTGGATTGCGTATGATGTTATTAACTGCCTTAATAAATGAAATTTGACTAAAAAAAATTCATTAGAGAACCAGAACTTCCGGTGCACATCATTTTCTTAATAAATCTTATTTGATTTAATGTGAATTACTTTCAAACCATTTTTTATGCTCCAGTGACTGACACAGAGATTAAAAAACACACCTATATCCATTTGATCAGGTAAATATGGCCGCTAACCTAAAAATAAAGAACTTTTTGATTTTTATGTTTGTAGGTCATGTTGATTATTTAGGTGCCTTTGACAAACGAAAAGTAGGTCAAGACCAAACAGGCCGGATTTTCATGCACACGGACCCTATTGACACTGCACATTGGTTGGCTTTCAGCTGTGTCCTCTGCAGAAACTCCCCATTTCACTTTTAATATCCTGTGATGGTAGTGTCACTGATGACGTCATAAGTCATCGATGTGCGATTTTTAAGACTAGACATTCTATTGTCACACGACATAACACACTCTTCATAACATGTTTTAATAAATGACATCAAAATAACCCGGATTAAAGCATAATTAAAGCATAAGAAAATTGCTATGGTGAAAAGTTCGCGTTTCTTTTGTTGATCAGTATATATACACACCGCCTATGTGTCGATTCCGTTACAGTACATGCTATCTGAGATTCGTTGTTTAACCCTATTAGCCCCACGGGTGCTTTTCCCAAATTTTGGAAGTGTTACTGAACGACTATGTACCAGTTGCAGGAGGTGGATTGACCATGATAATTCAAGGGTAGTGCCAGATCAGCTTGGCGCCTAAAGGCGCCAAACTGATCTGGCACTACCCTTGTATTATCGTGGTCAATCAGTCTCCTGCTGTAGGGCGTTGGGGCTAAAAGGATTAAAGCGATCTACTCCATGGCAGGCTTTGATTGCTCAAATTCACCGATGCAACGGGTTATCAATGTTGTCTTGACTCAGGTAAGAATTTTCTTCCCTTCTTTTCACAATCCATGTGAGTAGGCACATACACTAGATTTTGTCCATTACCTTTTGAGAGTAACAGAAGGAACTCCGCTGTGTACAAATTTAAAATCTTTCATTTTACAACATTCAAACTGTATGAGCTAAGTCAGCCATTTTGTCCAGAATTATTGTCAGACACACTAAGATGAGTTATAAAGGAGATATTACGAGCGATGAACTCATTCGAGACGTGCCGCCTCCGGATACTGGAGGCGGCACGACTCGAATCAGTGTAGCCTTTACTGCCTGGAGAGATAGGTAAATACCGGTTCTTAAGCAGTTTTAAGGGGCCCCAAAAATAACCCCCAAAAAACACGAAAAAACTGACGGCACAAACTTTCTTTCTGTTGAATGTGCACATAAGTAGTTCGCTTTAAGAGTTATGACAACAAGCAAGTAATACAAGTACCCTGAAGGAATAATGCGTATTTCAGAGTTAAAGCCCGCCATACACACTGGAAAAAGGTATTGACACACGCACACGGTATCCGGCTGGTAGGATTCAAGACGTGAAGTTTACGTATATGTGGCTTTATATCGCGTATCTGCATGTAACACATCCAGATTGCTGCTACTTTCAAAGCAAACACACACACACACACACACACACACACACACACACACACACACACACACACGCACACATACACAAACATACACATACGCTCTCTCTCTCTCTCTCTCTCTCTCTCTCTCTCTCTCTCTCTCTCTCTCTCTCTCACTGACACACACACACACACACACACACACACACACACACGCACACTGACACACACAAACACACGCACCCACCCACACACACACACACACACACACACACACACACACACACACACACACACACACACACACACACACACACACACCATCACATACACACACACAAACTGTGTAATATTAGGTCTTTAATTGTGCCCTCTAAGGTGTAAGCCCGTTTTATTGTGTTCCTCACGACTGTAAGAACATTTTGTGTTGTTGCATACTTGAATCGTTTAAAATGGCCCGACCATCATCATAATTCCGGTCATTTGACTCACAGCGTTGATTAACTCATTCTACCCCAACACCGAAATCCTTAAATTTTGCCGTTGTCCTCTGAAGACTGTTTTGCAGTGCAGGACACAGATCGACCATAATAGTTCAAGGGTGATGCCAGAATAGCTTGGCGCCCATAGGCGCCAAGCTGTTCTGGCATCACCATTGAACTATCACGGTCGATCCGTATCTTCCTGTGGTGTGTCTGGGGTACAATGAGTTAATTAAAGTCTGTAGTGTTTTGTGCTATGTGATTTGTTATTTGTTTGTTTTTTCTCATGCGCTTTAAAGTTTAAAAGACTATCCTCGTGACGTATTGGTCGGTGAATCGTCCAGACAATTACTCAGCTACCACCTCACCATAAAATAATAATAATAATATTAAATAATTACGGTATTTATAATGCGCTTATCTTATAATAATTATAACTCTAAGCGCGCACTCACAACTCGCACACGCATGCGCACGCTTTAGACAATGACTCACGTACCACAAATAGTGAAAATACATTACGACGGTCAGGTTGGGGTGGAGAGTGTGGTGATATAGTGCTAGAACTGTTGAAAGAGGTGAGTTTTGAGGGCGGACTGGAAGGAGGAGAGTGAGTGTTTCTGACGGAGAGAGAGTGGGAGAGTGTTCCAGGTGGATGGGCCGTATATTGAGAAGGAGCGGGGGCCGAAAGTGCTGAGTTTGGTGCGGGGGATGAGGAGGCGGAGGGGGTCGGAGGCGGAGCGGAGGGAGCGGGGAGGAGTGTAGGGGTGAAGTAAGTTGGAGAGATAGGTAGGAGCGTAGTTGTTTAGGGATTTGTAGCAGAGAGACAGAATCTTGTATTGGATGCGTTGGGAGATGGGGAGCCAGTGAAGGAGCTTGAGTAGGAGAGTGATGTGGTCGGATTTTTTCTTTCTGAAGACGAGGCGGGCAGCATTGTTCTGGACGCGCTGGAGAGTGAGAGTGGTGGAGTGAGGAAGGCCGGAAAGGAGAGACTTGCAGTAGTCGATGCGAGATAAGATGAGAGAGACAGCGAGTTTGGTGGCAGCTTCGGTAGTGAGGTATTTTCTGATCTGACTGATGCGGCGGAGGTGGAAATAATATGCCTGGGCCGTGGCGGAGACGAAGCTGGTCATGGAAAGAGAGGAATCGATGATAACGCCAAGGTTCTTGACCGAGTCAGAGAGGGAGATGGGGGTGCTGTCGAGTTGAAGGTGGAGAGAGGGAGGGAGCTGGGAAAGTTTCTGGCGAGTGCCTGCCAGCATGGCTTCCGTTTTGTCGTCGTTCAATTTGAGATTGTTTGCTGTCATCCAGTTTTTCACGTCTTCATAGCAGTCAGCCGTGCGAGTCAGTAGTGTCTGAGTGTTGTCGAGTTTGTCTTTGTCTAGTAGTTGTGACTCGTCAGCGTAGAGGTGGTGGTGTATGTGGTGAGACTGGATGATGTTGGACAGGGGAGAGGTGTAGAGTGTGAAAAGGACCGGGCCCAGGACGGACCCCTGTGGAACGCCGCAGGACAGCCTGACTGGGTTGGAGGAGACGCCGTCGATGGTGACGGACTGCTGTCTGTCGGAGAGGTAGGAACCAGGAGTGAGCAGAGTCAGTGATGCCAAAGGAGTGGTGAAGGCGGTGGAGGAGGATAGAGTGGTATATGGTGTCGAAGGCGGCAGAGAGATCGAGTAGCGTAAGAAGGGGGATGTTGCCCGAGTCAGTGGAGAGAAGCAGGTCGTTTAGGATATGTAGAAGGGCTGTTTCAGTGCTGTGATGTTTGCGATAGGCAGACTGGAAGGGACTGAGGAGGTTGTTGTCGGCGAGGTGGAGGTTGAGTTGGTTGAGGAAAACCTTCTAACGAAAAACCACTAAAACACTGGGAGCGAAAAACATGTGGTAGGTCGCACAAACAAGATGGCGCCCGTTAAAATGCAGGAGTTAGGCGTGCAAACAAACCACTGCTGCTGTCAGACGCAAAACAACAACAACAACATGTATATGGGGGTGTGGAAGGGTTGTTTTATCAGGTATACACGTCCGTCTTTGTGTGGATTCGACACGTGTCAATGGTGAGAGTAAACTAGTTTATGGATCAGTGTTTGTCATGCTTGCGCAGAGTTGGTTCGATGACGATTCTGGTACATCGGGCACAAACTCCTTGTATACAATCCAAACGTTTCAACTTTACATTAAAGTGTGAGTGATTCGACGTCCGTTTGTGTCGATACTTGACCTAATGTACTTTCAAAGAAAATATATAAATGCTTCTAATTTTGTTATAGTTTTTTTTTCTGTTACAAAAAAATCCTGGTTTTTTACCATTCTATTTGTAGCAGTGTAACAACTTTCTTTGTGTGTGTGTGTGTGTGTGTGTGTGTGTGTGTGTGTGTGTGTGTGTGTGTGTGTGTGTGTGTGTGTGTGTGTGAAATAACATATTGTGGGCTCTATACCTCTCAGCAAAGACTTTACATGAAAAATGATCCGAAATATTTTTAATGACGTAATATCTTTCATGTTAAAGTTTATCAACCAGAAACAGTATTATGTAACTTCGAAGATTTATCATATTAAACAAAAACCAGCAAAACGCATTCGATTTTGTCTGATTTGAATTTACAGAAGTGTCCAGATGGCTTTTGTTTGGTAGTGTTTGTTTCTGTAAGGCCCTGTTAAATCAGACGTGGTAAACAATTTCACGTCTGATAACAGCAAAGAAACAGTTGAATAGATCGACTATACTTTTTTAATTTTAAAGTAAGTTTTTCTTATTAGATTGAAACTGTTTAATTTTATTGCACTTGAATAAATACAGAATCTTTTGACGTAACAAGTTTTGGTTTTAAAGAACTTCATCTTTCCTTTTTTCTCATGTTCAGATCTCGGCAATTTCTGAAAAAGCGTCATATATCATCTCCGATATAATTATTTTCTTCAACACATAAACACCGAAGAACTCACCTTACAAAGTAATAGAATGTGTGCGATATGGCGGACAAGAAGCCATAAGGTCCAAAACCACGAACCAGCATACACAGTTGATAGCTCTAGACTGCATGTGAGCCATTGGATTGGATTTCTTTATTCATCCAAGGCATCCTGTATCAATAACTGCGGAAGTGTCGTATAGCGTTGCTGGCGGCAACTCTATACGACACTTCCTCAGCTATTGATGCGGGGAGCCTTGAATGAGTCAGCTTCTCTTTTATTATCTCTCCAAACGTGTTAATTAGTGCGAACGAGTGCTCTCAGTTGCGACTCAGTTTTATCAGCAAGCGTCTTTCATAGATCTGCGAGTGACATAGATTCACATGGGCCCCGGAGGCCGCTGGGCCTCATGAAAATGAATATGCCTCTTGTTGACTTATCATGTCGGTCCTAGCTACAGATTTCCTCAAACAGAGAGCGTGTGACTGGCCTTACGTGTCATACTAAACGTACACGTGATCTAAAGCGTAACGATATGTCATAAACACAGTCGAACAGAAGGTATCGAGAAACAATCACATGCAACGCTGAACATAATTGACGTGGCCATTTTGAAAATGTCCATATGACATGAACAGGCAGCATCTGCTCCTTTGTGTGGTAAATTGATAGTAATTTAAACATGATGTTTCTACGCCCTAATTAAGAAATTGATGACTTACCATAAACTCATTCAGCCCGACGGGCGTATTTCCCAAATTTGGGAGGCGTCATCTAATGATTATGCATCTTTTGCAGGAGATGGATCGACCATGATACATCAAGGGCGTTCCAGATTAGCTTGGTGCCGACAGGCGCCAAGATAATCTGGCACTACCCTTGAATTATCATGGTCGACCCATCTCCTGCTGTAGTGCGTCAGGGCTGCATGGGTTAACCTAGTTGCCGACAGGCGCCAAGATAATCTGGCACTGCCTTTGAATTATCATGGTCGACCCATCTCCTGCTGTAGTGCGTCAGGGCTGAATGGGTTAACCCAGTTAACCCCATAGCTGCATTTCCGAAATTTTGGAGGTTATATGTACTAGCTGCATGAGACTGTTCGACCATGATAAGTCAAGGGTAGTGCCAGATGGGCTTGGCGCCATCACGCGCCAAGTTGATCTGGCACTACCCTTGAATTATCATGGTTGATCCATCTCCTGCTGTAGTGCGTCGGGGTTAAATGGTTTAAAAGAAAACATACATAGAGATGAACACTCGTATGTTATCTGTAGACTGACGTCAAAACCTAGATCTATGTCAAGGCCGCCACAATCCCAGACAAAACGGCAACACCCGGAAGAGAAGCAGTGGGTACACCATGTCTGGGCAGATGCAAGATGCGGTTATTTAAGTGGATGCACGTTGTGGCGCACCTGCTAAGTTGCCTTCGTTAACCTTTAGCAGTCGGTAGCGGTTTTTGCGGCGATGATTCCTGCAGGAATCGTCGCGACATAAAAAACGCTAGCGACTGCCAAAGGGTTAACCCCTTGACTACTACAGACGATATGGCGGACAAGACGCGTCTTTTCTGCCGAGCGGTAGCGCCAGCAGCAGTAAAAGGGTTAAGAAACCCGTGTCTCACCAGCTCACAAACATGAGTGCGGTGCACATGAGAATATAACCCTTCTAATGTCTTGCCAGGACCCCATCTTTTTTGTCCAGTCATTGGACGAAGAGTTGTACACTTACGGCGCTTAACATAATGAGCCCATATTGGACTAAACCAGAAATGGGTGACTTCCAGCGCTTATTATCCATGAAACACACCCCTTCCCACACCTCCCGCCCACCCCCGCTCCTGTTTTTTCCTCTCTCTCTCTCTCTCTCTCTCTCTCTCTCTCTCTCTCTCTCTCTCTCTCTCTCTCTCTCTCTCTCTCTCTCTCTCTCTCTCTCTCTCTCTCTCTCTCTCTCTCTCTCTCTCTTATTATTAATTATTCCTAACCCTACTTCCACGGACGAGAAAATAAAATCCCTTGGCCTGCGTACACTGAAGGAACAACTCAAATTTAACACTGAAATGCGTCCTCATGCACAAAATATTTCATTATCAAGCCCCGGAATATCTGCGCATGATATTTAACTTCAGCCATAGGCATCAACTACATACGAGGAATGACTTGCTTCACTTACCCCGCCCACGGATAGATCTCTACAAGTCAAGCCTTCTATTTTCAGGTTGTTCTGTCTGGAACTCATTGCCATTAAACATTCAATCATTTTCAGGTAAAACCCATTTTACTACGTGCATTGCACACTCACTTCCAATCAGCGTGATTTCACAGTTTGCTATAAGAATAATACTACTGATAACACGTCAAATATTTTCTCTTTCTCCATACATTTGCTAACTGATGATCTATTGTCTTGTCGGTGTCACTATACGCTATTGATGCTGTTGTAGTGTTGATTCTATGACACTGTCTTAGATGAGTATAATATGAATGCTATGCACTCGTTTCTTTTTCTTGCTTTTTGCATCGGTGGCAGTTAAAAATTCTCCATTGCCATTTTTTTTCTCCTTTCGATGATTCACATATAATATTGTGGTTTTTTTCCGTAGGTTTTCTTCCTCTTCTTCTTCTTCTTCTTTTTCTACTTCTTCTTATTATTATTATTATTTGCATGTTATGTTTCTTTTCCTGTTGTGTTCTGTTTTGTTTACAGGACAGCTTGTAAGACAGGCATTGAGTTGCCTAATGGCTTTATCCTGAATAAAAAAAAAAAAAAGATTGGGCATCATCATCATCTCTCTCTCTCTCTCTCTCTCTCTCTCTCTCTCTCTCTCTCTCTCTCTCTCTCTCTCTCTCTCTCTCTCTCTCTCTCTCTCTCTCTCTCTCTCTCTCTCTCTCTCTCTCACTCACTACTAACTTCGTTTGCCGCGTATCCGTATGTGGCACATCTTAAGGGCGTTATGCAGCCTACAACGTAAACTTTGTCAGTGCTCGTACCTAATTGGCGCGAACGTGCCACGTGGTATAAGCAATGTGGAGGCCCGACAGGCGAGATCAAAGAAAGCCTCTGTTAAAAGCGTGCAGTCTGAGAGTCTGTGAAGATAGACCATGTTCAAATGCCCTAGCTTCCCTCACATTATGGAGAAGGAGGTCCCAGTCTGGGGCCTGTGTTTTCAAAATACGGGTGAAGGATAATGACAGCTGCACACGGGTTGCCTATCTCGATCCGCTCCGCACGATCACGTTGAGTGGACTGAGGTAGGTAAACCGGTGTGTGCAAGTTGCTTTCGTTCGGGTTTTTTTGGTCAGGAGACAAGGAAACGCCTGATTATTTTTATAATTGCACAGGCGGTGTAATGTGTTATATTTTTTAAGAAACAGAGGCAGAGAGAGAGAGAGAGAGAGAGAGAGAGAGAGAGAGAGAGAGAGAGAGAGAGAGAGAGAGAGAGAGAGAGAGAGAGAGAGAGAGAGAGAGAGAGAGAAATGAAATAAAATGTAACTTTATTTCTTAAGGATAAATGAATAAATGATTAGATACATAGACCTGTTTTCAATCATGTCCTTGCACACACACGCACACACACACACACACACACACACACACACACACACACACACACATACACACACACGCACAAACGCACAAACGCACGCGCGCAAGCACTCAAGCACTCACACTCACACACACACAATGCCTGGAGATAAAAAAAAGTAGTTAACCCCATCCAAGTCTCCAGGGCAGACCCGGGTGGGGAAAATTACAAAGTAATAATACATTTACAATAAAAAAATAGTGTAAACAGGAATCAATGCGCATCGGTAAAGTACATGGTAAAAAAATGGTAAAAAGAGAATACACTGCTATTGCTGTGGGGAAAAATAGGGGCTTACACAATAGCTTCAACAAGTCTACGCTATGTACGTATTGAAGGTTTTACTACACCAACTTTAGAAACGAAAAGCCATAGTCAAGTGAGAAACAAAAAGCCATAGTCGCTTCTTCTTCTTCTTCTCGAACGCCGTCACACTTGGAGTTTGGCTCTCAAAATGAAATCTGTGGTCTTCTGTAGCGCCTCCACAGGCCCGTACAGTTTCTCTTGTAGAGTGGCGGGCTTCGGCCATATCTCCTCCCTCAGCGGCTGGTGGTTCCTACAGTCCTGGAGGATGTGCTCTGCAGTCTGCTCTGCTTCTCCACAAGGGCACAAGGGAGATGGCACGAGGTGGAAGCGTCTGTGCAGGTGGAAATTGAGTCGGTTGTGCCCGGTCCTCAGACGAAAGATGGTCACCTGCTCTTGTCTTGACAGCTGATGGTAACTGTCTAGGGGCCGTTGTGGTGGTTTGTACACAGACTTAATGATGGTCTTCATCTCTGTGAAGCTGACTCCATTTTCATCTTGTTCTTTCTCTGCGCCCACTTTTGCCATTCTGTCAGCTTCTTCATTGCCGTAGATGCCACAGTGTGAAGGGATCCACTGCAGCACCAGTCTGGTGCACTTGATGTTTTGCAGTGCCTCTTGTAGACGTGGCAGTTTGCTTGCTGTTGCTGCCTCAAGGACAGACATGGCATCAGTAAGGAAGACAATCTGGGCATCAGGGTCTGCAGTGCCACTAAGGGTGTTAGCTGCGCGGACTAGGGCTTCCACCTCAGCTCTGTAATTTGTGCAGTGAAGGCTTGTTGGTACTGCCTCTGCCTGCCATTTTCCGTTTGGGTACTGAATGCCCCTCCATCCTGAACTGCATCTGTGGCTGATCCATCGGTGTATGCCCGTATCCATGCTTCCTGGAGATACTTTTCTTCGAGCATGGCCAGTGTCAGGGCTTTCTTGCTCACAGTGCTGTGCTCATCTCTGGTGGTGATGTAGGGTACCGTGGAAGAGATGGTGATGTTTTCTGGCTTACTTTCCCAAGGTGGAAGGTCGCTAGCAGGATTCAGAGCCTCTACCTGCGCAGGCAGCTTTGCCTGGTGTTTTCTCTGCAGTGCTCTCGTCTCCTTCACAAAGCTTGATCTTTTCAGTCTCCCTGAGGTTGGTTGTTTCATCCTAGCGTTCATAGGATGGTCTTTGGAAGACTTGACCTTTGTGGACTGTATCAAGGCTTTGCAATCTCTTCTCATGCGCAGGGGTGGGATGCCTGTTGTCTCTTCCATCTTTTCAATTGGTGTGGATCTCATTGCGCCGGTGATGATACGCAGTGCCTGGTTCTGAACTCTGTCAATGGTCTGCTGGTGTGACTGGGCTGCCGTCAACCATGCATTAGATCCGTACTCAAGGTGTGGTCTCACTGTGCCTTGATATACATTTTTGAGGATCTTTTCATTGGCTCCCCATTGTGTTCCAGCCAGTTTTCTCATGATGTTCAGCTTTCTTCTAGCTTTCGCTTCTGCATTCCAAATGTGCGGCTTCCACGTCAGCCTCTTGTCAAGGGTGACTCCCAGGTATGTCTGTTGGTCTTCATACCGCAGCGGGGTGTTGCCCAGTGTTAGGTTGCCAGCCGTTGCCTTGTTGGAGAGAGAGAAGAGTGTGGCTGATGATTTTTCTGTGTTGATGGTCACACACCAGTTGTTGGTCCAAGCCATAGTCGCGTGGTTTACTCTTAACCGCATTCGAAGAATTCCTGAGATACTTCAGCAGCTGGGTTTTAAATGTTTTAACCGATGGCGCTGCTCTAATATCTCCCGGAACAGAATTCCATAATTTGGCCCCAGAATAGGACAAATATGATTTGTACATATCCAAGCGGGGCATTGGTACTAGCATATGTTTCCAGGTGTTCGACTGGACCTACGGGCAAAACGGAATAAATTTGTGAGATAAGTAGGCGATTCTGAAAGGGTGATTTTGCGCATGAATACCACTTTATTTTAGATTAAAGGTTTGTGAAGAGGTAAGACAGCTAGCTATCAACTTGAATTTGTCATCTGTACTAATACTTTCTGTTGGTCTGTCAACAATTAGTTTAATGTCCCTTCTGTGGAGCGAGTTGAATCTTTTAAAGTTAACATCACTACTCCCGTCCCAGATAATAGAGGCATAATCCAAATGTGGCTGAATATGAGCACAATAGACATTTTTTTCTGGTGGATTCGTCAGTGAAAAATCTCAGTTTAGAAAGTAGGTATACATTTTTAGATATTGTTTTACAAACATTTGAAATGTGATTCTGCCAGCACAGCTTGTCGTCTATGGTGATTCCAAGCATGCGCTGCTCCCTGACTTGCTCAACAGACTGGCCATTAAATGAGAGTTTTAATGGAGAGGAGGTGGGGGGGGGGGGTGGTCAGCTGGTGTTTATGTCTAGTGGTAATCAGCATACATTTAGTTTTGGAAGGATTCGGTGCCATGGCATTATTTTGACACCACTGTAAAACATCATTCAAACTATATGTAGTAAAACTGTTGCCGCTAGGGTTTCACGTGAAAGAAAAACAGAAGATAGTGGTAGAAAACCCTTTAAAATAGAAACAAATAACGACGTTTCGGATCAAAGATCCTTCCTCAGGTGACATGGAAACAAACGTAGAACAGAAAAGAACACGACATAAAGAAAAGACGTCATCCTGTATAGAGAGAATTTAGAATGACGTATAAAAAAAAATATAAAAAAAAACACACACACACACATAATGACGCAAATACACAGGCACAAAACACGTACCACAAAACTTACGTCTATATACATACACGTCACTGCATACATTCGCATTCACTCGTGCCTGCTGCAGCACACACACACACACACACACACACACACACACACACACACACACACACACACACACACACACACACACACACACACACACACACACACACACACACACACAAAGGTAGCATCCATTATCAACAGTGAGGTCAAGTCTGGCACCAACTACCCATCAGGCCGAGCATACCCCTAGGGGCGAATGTTCAAGCCGCGCGGATGGTAAGTGCCAAGCCTGTCCGCGAAAAAGGATTCTGTCATTTTGCGGCGGATGAAGTGGGATGTATTTTGCCAAAGGATGCGTATGCTGAAATGTGTGAGGCTATGAGAAGGTTCGTTGAAATGACGTCCAACCTGGTTGTTGTATCCGAGGCGGATCGAACGAACATGCTCCTCGCAGCGTGAGAGAGAGAGAGAGAGAGGGGGGGGGGGGGGAGAGATAGCACCTGCATTCATATTTGCCCTTGCTGTATGAACTTTAATGTACTTAATGATTCTTTGTTTATTGCTTTACTTTGTATCTTTACTCATTTTATACTTTTGTGCGTAAGCGTATGCGGGTAGGTATGTCTGGAGTGCGTGTCCGAGAGCGTGTGTTTGTTTTTGTGCGTATGTGCCTGAGTGCGTGCGTGTGTAAGTGTGTGTGTGTGTGTGTGTGTGTGTGTGTGTGTGTGTGTGTGTGTGTGTGTGTGTGTGTGTGTGTGTGTGTGAGTGTTCGTGCGTGTGTGCATGCGTACTGAATTGCGGTGTACATGTGTGTGTGTGTGTGTGTGTGTGTGTGTGTGTGTGTGTGTGTGTGTGTGTGCGTGCGTGCATGCGCGGGTTGCGATGTACATGCGTGCGTACCTGAGTGCGTGTGTGGGTATGTGTGTGTGTATGTGCGTGGTGCGTGCGTGCGTGAGCGAATGTAGCAGTGCATGCAGCAGTGTGTGGTATGTGTATGTTTACATGTCTATGTCACTTATGTAGTAGATGTAGCAACGGCAAGTTTGAAAACTGGTCCTGTTACCAATAACTTCTACCGTTGGAAAATAAAGGTTCATTGTTCATTGTTCATTGTTCATTGTTCAGGAAGTGTACTATTTCTAATATTTCTAAATATTTCTATTTTAAAGGGTTTTCTACCACTATCTTCTGTTTTTCATCATTCAAACTACTCTGAAGAGATCTTAGTTATACAATATATATCTGATGATGAAACGTCAAGAGTTCCGTCGTCTGCAAAGAGACTTTAGGTTACACTGGGGTCAGATATATGTGCTGGGAGATCGTTGATATAGACAGAAAACAATAATGGACCAAGGATAGATCCTTGTGGTACTCCTTGCGCTATCACTCCCTCACGTGAGTTTGTCCCATTCACATGGACATAATTATTGTGTTCGCCCGTGCAGGTATGACGTAAGGAACGCAAGGGTGCCAGCACTTAACTGATAGACCCCCAAGCTTCTGAATTAAACTCTCATGATTAACAAAGTCAAAAACTTTCGAGAGGTCCAAAAAGACAGCCCCAGTTATTTGACCGCTATTCATCGCGGTCAGCCATCTCTCAACTAAATGTGTTAGTGCTGTGTGACATGAGTGTTTTAAACGAAAGCACGATTGCAGTGAATGAATGAGTTTGTGTTTTTCGAGATAATGCTGCAAATGCGTGTGGATAGGTCTAAACGTGTTTGGGTCAGTGAGGTCTTTTGTTTTAGGTAATGATATCACCTTTGCTGTCTTTAAGCTGGAAGAAAATTTACCTTGCTGTATGCAAAGGTTGTGAACGGACGTTAACATACGCAAGCCAGTGGTCAATATTTACTCAGGAATGTCACCGCATTAGGGGCTAATTATACCGGTTACACGACATGCGTGGATGATGGATTCAGAGATATTAGCAAATGTACTTGCAATCCGTCATTCTCAGCCCCTTATCCACTCGGTCGATCCATCTGCAAGAAATATAGATTCTCATGAGTCCCTGCATCCGCAGGGGCTCATGAGAATCTATGCCTCTTGCTCACTGTGACGGAGCTAAGTTCAGATGTCCAGCTGAGACCAGGAGTTATTTGTGGTTTAGCGAAGGACTGTATTGCCTTGTCCATCACTTCAACTAGTCTGAACCGAACTCTCATCTAGCTCGTTCCAGCTGCAAGAGGCATAGATTCTCATAAGCCCCTGCGACCGCCTATGCCTCTTGCAACTGATGACCAAAGCTCGAATATCCGTCAAACCGCGTATCATGTGCGGTCAAACGTATAAGCGTGTACAGTCCTGTCCAGTCCTCTGACGCGAAGTGTCCAGATGACGGCTACTGTACGCGTAATCATCACAGGTGCGATAATTAACTCATTCTACCCCAGACACACCACAGCAAAATAAGGATCGACCATGATAGTTCAAGGGTGATGCCAGAATAGCTTGGCGCCTATGGGCGCCAAGCTATTCTGGCATCACCCTTGAACTATCATGGTCGATCTGTGTCCTGCACTAGAGTGCAGTCTTCAGAAAACAATGGCAAAATTTGGGGATTTCGGTGTTGGGGTAGAGTGAGTTAACATAGCCGCGGGTTAATCCCGTATATCTGTATCTTTCAGTTCGTGCTGTAAGGTTAGCCAAGTCACTTAAGCGGACACGACGCACGTCAGCAGCCTTTGAAAACATGGCAAATTAAACGCTAAATCTGTCCAAGAAACCTGGATGTAAACGGGGACGACAAGAGGCGAAGAACCTCATAAGCCCTCCGCAGATGTGAGGGCTCATGAGCTTCTTTGCCTCTTGTGTGTTGTTCACATTTTTTTTTTCTGAAAGTGAATGGGCGAATTAACATACTATTAGACAAACATGTACTCACTTAGGCCTGACTGATCTGTATAAGCTAATGTGTCGAACAGACATCATTAAGAATTTTAACCTGTAGCTTGAAATAAAGTTTTTTTATCTTGTCCACTTGAAGAAAAGGACCGTTGTTGCTGGAAGAGAGAAACGGGATGGCCTTTGGCCCATGATACCAGATGCAGAGCTATACATATTAGACACAGAGTTAGAGTGAGATATCTAATTTTACTGGCCGTGTGGCTTTGCCCACCGACCCTCCTAGCTATTTTTAACCCTGACCCTAACCCCCACAATCCCCCCCCCCCTAAATTAGTCAAACTAGTTAGTCCCTTATACTAGTATTAGTGAGTAGGGACAGTAAGCCAGATTCATGCAGACATCTCCAGAGCGTACCAGCGAAGAGAAATGTTAACTAGCACTTTGACAACGTTTGAAAATAATGCGTAGGCCTAACAGCTTGTAGAAATTTCGTACCCACGCGTATGTCTGTGCCCAGATGAATAGTCCACAGGAGACGCCAATCTAGCGGTTCCATGTGGTAACGTTAATGATTTTCACCAACCACCTTTTTTTCGCAAAAAGAAAATGTGGTTCTAGAAGACTGATGCTCTCTCAAGAGAAGTCTTGGAGTACAAAAAATGACACCTGTCATTTCACCCATAAAGCTAAGACAGAATAAGGATCGACCATGATCGTTCAAGGGTGGTGTCAGAATAGCTTGGCGCCTTTAGGCGTCAAGCTATTCTGACACCACCCTTGAACTATCATGGGGATCTGGGTGGCTCGGTGGTAGAGCGTTCGACTTTCGTCCGAAAGTTCTCCGTTCGAATCCAGCTGGGGTCAAAAATTGTTCAGACCCTATTTCGGTGCCCCGTCTTTAAAATCACCTTCGTGGTGGACAAAAGACGTTAAGCCCTAAATGTTTAACGTTCTTTTTTTTTAAACTATCATGGTTGCTGTGTCTCCAGAACTGTGACGCAGACTTTAAACGGTGTCTAAAAAGTGATAATTTCATTTTCCGCATGTAATGAGTTAAGACAGTCATTTAGTTGGCTGCAGCCACCTAAATAATGGTCGTTAATGCCATGTGATCTAAAATACGGGTGGTCGTTTAAAGCAGATTCCGCCGTAACACTGAAAAACAAAACACTGACAGAAATTTACACGATGTGTGAAATGCGGAATTTACGGAATGTATGACCACAAGTACCATCGCAGGCTGAATGATCTAGGTAATTTATGATATAAGAAAATAAATATTTTATTGTATTATAATTTAATTGGATCATTCTCTTCTGCATAAATTCTCAGGAGCCCCAGGGGGTTTCATACTTCATCTTTTACAGGCCCATCCTTGTAATTCATAATGAAGAAGCCATCTAGGTTTTAGTGTACGACTGAAAGACATCTTTTTGTTTTTAGGCAATGTTTCTGGTAAAACAACAACGCAAAATATATTCTTCGGCTTTTGCAAACTAACTCAAAATAGCTGAAACAATACAGCGGTTTTGTATTGTTTTCGGTATCCAGATGTTTTTTTTACCACAGCACTCCAGAGAAAACACGTGTCAGGCTGGAATTCAGACGATCGCGTGCACAAATCAGGTAAACTGATAAAAAGGGATTGTCTACACAAATTTTTCTTAAATAATCCAAGGCTTTCCTCATCAACAGCTGCGGAAGTGTCGTATAGCGATGCCACCGGCAACGCTATACGACCCTTTCGCAGCTGTTGATGCGGAGCACCTTAAATGAGTTAATATGTGTACGCTGTTCTGCGATTTGACGGCTGTAGAGTCTAAAATGACATGCTAGCACGCACACGCACATACATTGCTCGTGAAAGGAAACCTCATAAAAGCAATTTTAACCATCATGTTAGACTTCAAAGAGATTAAATAGAAAGTTTAGACAGCCTGCGCTTCTAAAATAATGCACGAAGATAGGTTTCTATACATAATTATTCTATTGAGGAATTTCATTAACTCATTCCAGACGTAAGACATGCGGATACGCGGCTGTCGCCGCGTATCCGTATGTCTTACGTCTGGAATGAGTTAAATAGACGATTTCCAGAAATAATAAGATAGGAATGCGTCCACTTACCGGTAAAATAGACTTGTATCGCCAGGTCCGAGTGAGACACCACCAGCTGTTCATTCACAGATATGCTTCACTACATCCGTTGCATTGCCTTTATGACCGACGATGATCAAGAAATGCGTAGTTCCTCCTGTTGAGTGTCTAGAAAACTGTGTGAGCTTCTTGCAGCAAAAGTTTTCACAACTCGCCTTGGTGTGTAAATGTTATTTCTTTTAGTGATGAGACAGTCTTAGTAGCAACAAGTAAGATCCTCGCGCACAACAATCCTCCAGTGCAAAACTGAGTGATCACATAATATAAGGTACTACGGTAATCTTAAACATATTGCCGTAATCTTTTTGTTGAAAACTGAACCAGTAGCATCTTGAGCTTAATCCTTTGAAAATGTTCCTCATACCGAAGTAAGCACAGGTCCTTTTCAAGATTGTTTCTCTCTTCGTTTGTTCTTCTCTGCCTTCCACAAGTCTTTTCGTAGATCCTTGGGAAACGATGAGGAATTTCAAAAACTCTTGAATTCAAGTCATTACATTACTGACATTTTATTGTGCGCGAACAATGTAAGTATGAATATGTTCAATGACAGTCCATTATCATATATTACAAATAATTAGCAAATAATCCAGTGAAGACACGTGCACATTTACATATGCGTATTCCAGAATGTTAAATTCCTCAAGCGCTTACTACAGTCCAATTAAATGAACCAGCACGTCAGTATTGGAATACAGCAGAAAAATTGCCCTCGAGCCGGATTCATTGACTATCTGGATGCGATGATTAGTACTTATGTCGACCCCAGGTGACGAGTTTCAATAAAAACCACAGGCCTCCTCTTGGCAAGCTTGATGAGCGAGCACGTATTTGACTACAGATAAAAGAAACTGTGTCCTCCTGTGTAGCTGCACACGGTAATGACCCCAGGTGCCGGTTTTCAGTTACAGCCGCTGTGCTGTCCGTGGGATATCAATTCAGAGTGGGAGTCAGCGGGGTGGCAGGGCAGTTCCAGTTACCTGTCCACTCGTATCACGTTTATGGTCGTCAAACAGACAGCGATTCTTGTACACACACTCTAAGGTCAAATTGGAACTCCTCCACAAATCTTTATCTGAAAGAAACAAAATCAAGACCTTCCAAAAAAATAGTGATTGACAGCGTGCACAATGCCCAGAAAACAAACCAAATACACAATAAAAAAAATTAAAAAAGAAAGAAAGACACGCGCTTCTGAACAGCAAGAACACAACAAAGATTTATAGTTAGCCCTTTGCGTGTCTCCTCCACAAATCTTTATCTAGAAAACAAAATCCAGACCCCTCAAAAATAGACTCACAGTGAAAGGAAAACAAACTAAATGCAAACTAAAAACAAAAAGAAAGACACACGTTTCTGAACAACAAGAACAAAAGGAAGATTTATAGTTAAATTTTCGCGTCTCGATGGTGTTTTTTGTAGCGATGATTCCCACAAGAATCATCGCGACAAAAAGCCGCTAGCGACACGGAAAGGGTGAACCTACACACTGCAGGATCTGGATAAAAAGATGCCAACATCGCTTGGCGCACAGATACCATGACAGTTCAAGGATGGTGCCAGAATAGCTTGGCGCCTGTAGGCGCCAAGCTATTTTGGCACCACCCTTAAACTGTCATGGTATCTATGCGCCAAGCTATTTTTCAACCATCGCCCTCGAACTACCACAGTCCATCAATCTCCTGGCCTGCTATATAGTCAGGCATCAGAGAACAACTCCCAACTCTGGTGAATTACGACTTAAGACTGTGTTATCGGAGAGAACAAAAAAGTAATTGTGGTCGGCCGGCAAGAAGCACGGATCATCAAGACCGCAGCAAGCTAAAAAGGCTCAGGCTTCTTCCACATGGACGTCGTTCCCGCGCCAGAATAAACAGTGACAGCACACTATCGACGTCGTTAATTTCTGAGATATGCGCGCCCAAGTCTGAAATAAAAGAACGGAAGTAGCAGCGGAAGAAGGAACATTGACAAGCAGCACATGGGAAAGCCGCAGACAATTTAATTTTTGGGACGATGGCTGAAAGTTGGCCGTGAAATAACTCAATTTCGGACCAGTGATTGTACAGAAAACATTAAACACTAGGGCTTCAAGTCTTTTGGCCACCAAGAAGGTGATTTCAAAGACTGACGAGACTCTGAATATGATCTGAAAAAATATTAAACCCGGCTGAATCCAAACCAGGCATCTATCGGACGACAGTCGAACGAACTACCACTTGAACTAAGTAGCCCCCCTATTGATTGTAGACATTTCTGAATTCGGTCACCACCAAACAGTAATATAATATAATGTGTTTAGTTTACATATATTATATGTAAACTAAACACATTTTGGAAGGTCTGATTGTTAAACACGAAGGAGACAAAATAGCCAACACTCAAAAAGAAAACAAAAACATACAGGAAAAAAACAAGAGAAAAAAACCTGCCCTTTAAGTGGCAACAGGTCATCGGGCTGACATTGGCAGCAGTCGGCCCGCGTACATCTGTGCTCGGACTGACCGACTGCTACCGACGTCAGCCCGCGGTCCTCTTGCTGCGAGAAAATCCGAAGAGACCTACCATTTTCTCCAGCCGGCACTGCTGAAAGGTATTGTACGTTTCTCTAAGATGCGATGAGTTTAACCATTTAGCTGTCAGTAGCAATTTTCCGCTACCGAAAGTCAAAAGGCCGGGGTTAATCTTCTCCTAAGCTAGGTTGGCGAAGACAATCACACGTTGTTTACTGCCTCATTAAACGCATGGCGCTTCGTTTCGCCTCGTACCAGCCTTGATGATGTGTCGGCTTGCCGTTTAAAAACCATCAGCTAGTTCTTTGATTGCATCTTCCAAGAGGTATAGATTATCACGAGCTCTTGCTGGGGCAGGGATTTGCAAGAATCTATTCCTCTACCTGAAAGGTAACTGTCCCTATCAGTGCAAGTACCTGCACATTTGGTTCTGTGACAAGGGAAGTCACGAAGGTTGAAGACTGCGATACCTTTACGACTGTCTTTCACAATCAGCCATTCCTATTGTGTGTACAAGAAACATATATTCCCATTGCCTTTGCAGTTGCAGGGGCTCGTGGGAATCTATGCCGCTTGACGGTAGGAGCCCGTTTGTTTACATTTGTTTCTACAAACCGGGCTTAAGGCAGCCGATTGTCTACCTTTACGGCTGACTTTTCAAAGAGGTCCCAACCTGGTAATTAGCGACTTAACCTCCTGACTTCAATACCAAATGGCCGCCAGTTTGCAATAGTGTAATTCGATAAGCGTGATACACAAGTCGCGAAAAACTGATCGACCATATTAGCTCGTCGCTTGTACCTGATTATCGTTGCGCTTGTGACTTAGATGGATCGACATTGATCGTTGTAGGCTAGTTAAATGATTCGGTGTCGGGACAAAGCAAAAATTACCCGAGTGCAAGAGATATAGATCCTCATAGCCCCCACAGACGCGGGGGCACATGAGGATCTATGCCTCTTGCGAACATCACTTTGTATCCACGTTCTTTTGAAGGTTAGGGTTTTTTTGCTCGATGAATGAACACACATTTCAGAAACAAAATAATTATGCGTCCAGTGGCAGGGGAGGATTATACGATGGCACGGTGCCTAAACTGATCATTAGTGAGTCACCACTAAGTTCTCATTGTCCATCCCGACACTTGCCATACGTGACGCTGAAATTAGGTCAAGGTAGTTGACCTAGTCGTCCAACATAATCTCATTGAGCAAAAGATCCTCGGATTTAAGTCGGCCGGAGAAACTATTGCTTACTGTAATGTTACGGTGAACAATAGCCCATACCAACGTAATCATCCCAGATATAATAAACCCTTTTGTATCTGCGATGGTGATTAGCTCATTACATACTGAGGATGAAATTATCAATTCTTTTAGATATCCTTTGAGGTCTATGTCACAGTTCTGGAGACACGTCGACCATGATAGTTCAAGGGTGCCAAGCTATTCTGACAAAACCTTTGAATCATGGTCTGGCCACATCCTGTCTTGGCATGTCTTGGGCTTTATGTGTCAGGTGTAATACTGCTGATTGTAGTATGTGAAAGAGTGATCCACTCACATGTTACATTGAACAAGTGAAAAGAAAGAGGAATGTTTATATATTTCGAACACGTGTTGCTGACGGGTTAGTCAATAGGTTTTCCGTCCTAGTAGTTCGATAATGACCACACACCCTCCACTGTGAATCGGCTGAGACGTACGTTACGTCACTGACACGCCCTGATGCTACAGGTCTCTAATTAACCCTTTGGCTGTCGGTAGCGCTTTGTCGCGATGATTCCTGCAGGAATCATCGTGACATAAAGCGCTACCGACAGCCAAATGGATAAGACGATAGTAACTTGATATGACAACAAATCTCCTGAGACTGAGTTGTTACGTCAAACCTCGCACCCTGAAATTCAGCAGCGATCCATTGAACGCCCTCACACCATCCTCCCTGAACATGCCTCCAAAATTGTCTCTACTGAGGTTCACCTTTAAGACACCAATGTGGAAGACGAACTGACCATTATGGTAAGTTACAGCTAGGGTAGTGGCAGATAAGCGTGGAGCTATAGCAGTTTGAATAGAACGAGTATCAGCTAGACGATGGAGGTTAAACGGTGCAATGAGTGTCAACCCGATTCAACGTCAGCAAAAATTACTTAAGTCGCTCACAACAACAACCTCGGGTATAACAACGAACAAAATAATCTAGTGCCCTGTCATTTTTTTTTTTTTTTTTTTTTTTATCAGAGGCTAATGGTAGCAACAACAACAGCAGCAGCAACAACAACAACACCACCAATAATATCGATATATAAAAACGCCTGACGTGAAAGAGTTTTAGTGGCTCTTTTAAATTCTGAAACTGTCCTCGATCATAAATTGTCTTTGGTAGGGCTAGACATGTTAAACACTCAACTATAATTATCCTGTCATGGTCTCCAATGATAATGTCTTATATTTCCTAAGAGACACCAAGTATTTGAAAATTATCAACCCTTTGGCTGTCGGTAGCGGTTTAAATTGTCACGATTATTCCGACAGGAATCATCGCGGTTTCGGAATCATCGCGACAAAAACCGCTACCGAAAGCCAAAGAAGTATTAGTGTTTAGTAGACGATACCGACTGATATGCGAACCATCCCGGTAAGCAAAAAGGGCTCGAGCCGACGGCGACATGAATTTGCGCTGATACGCGGGCAACTCAGCAGGGCAAAATTATTCATATGACCATGGCTTAATCCATTTGAGCTCGACTGACGCACAACAACTGGAGATGGATGGACCAAATAATTCAAGGGTTGTGCCCAAATCTGGCACTACCCTTGAATTATCATGGTTGATCCATCTCTTGCAGCTGGTATATAACCGTTAGGTGACGCCTAGGTTGATCCATCTCTTGCAGCTGGTATATAATCGTTTGGTGACGCCTAGGTTGATCCATCTCTTGCAGCTGGTATATAACCTTTAGGTGACGCCTAGGTTGATCCATCTCTTGCAGCTGGTATATAACCGTTAGGTGACGCCTAAAAAATGCAGCGTTGGGGTTAACCGAATGGGTGAACTGGATTGAGTCCAGAAGCGAATCATTGAGACCATTTTAAAGCGACCTACTCCAGGCAGTTAAGGTTTAATATCTCATTCATAAATGATATAATTGGTGAATTGGATTGAGTCCAGAAGCGAAACATTGACCCCATTTTAAAGCGACCTACTCCAGGCAGTTAAGGTTTAATATCTCATTCATAAATGTTCCTAGTGTGTCTTACAATAATGCTGGGCAAAGAAAAGCTAACTTACATTATGAGGTTCAAATGGCGTACAATGAAAGACTTTTCTGCTCTTCGTCTCCTTTTGTACGCGGGTGAGTCAGTTCCTTCCGTTACGCTCAAAAGACACTGGGCAACCTCTGGTACGTGTGACTACTCGCATGGATTGTGAAAAGAGGGCAGAAAAGAGGGCAGGAAAGAGGGCAGGAAAGAGGGCAGGAAAGAGGGCAGAAAATAGGGCAGAAAAGAGGGCAGGAAAGTCTTAGCTGAGGCAAGACAACATAGAAAACCCGTTGTATCGGCGAAAGTTAGCAAGCAACAGTCGCCATGACGCAGGTCACTTTGATCGGATAATAATAAGATAAGAAACAAATACACAATAAAACCAGCGATTGTTCTGTTAGTATAGTTCTTAATTATGCATGCATGGGTGCCTGTGTGCCTGGGTCAAGTATGTCAATGTGCGTATCCATGCCCATGTCCGGCTTATCCATTTTTTACTTCGTTGACTTGATTCGCTCCCGTCCAAACTGGATTTGCCCCTTCGTGGGATAAATAAAGTTTTATGACTTGACTTCTGGTTCTCAGAGTAAAGAAGTCAGTTATGTGGTTATACGCCTTATTACTTTGGAACACACTTTGAAAGCGAAAGAGTTTGATTTAATATAAACCTTAGCGGGTTTTGCCAAGGTGATTCCTGCAGGCATATCTGCGACAAAACGCGCTACCGACAAACAAAGAGTACGACATTTAACTCATTCAGCCCGACGGCCGTATTTCTGACTATGCACCTGTTGTAGGAGATGGATCGACCATGATAATTCAAGGGAAGTGCCAGATTAACTTGGCGCCGACAGGCGCCAAGCTAATCTGGCACTACCATTGAATTATCATGGTCGACCCATCTCCTGCTGTAGTGCGTCAGAGCTGAATGATAAGGAGCAAACAAAATATATTGTTTCTAAGAGAGAAATAACTTCCACCAGCGAAGTACTAAGTACCTAGCGCAAAAACTGAGTTGCCTACTCACTGTAAAGACGCCAAAAGTAAGGGAAAGCCAAGACAATCTACTTTGGTTCCAAGAATCAACAAAACCTTCAAATAGGAATGTACAATGGTAAATAATTTGCCTACTTGCTTACTGTGTAAGTCGCCAAAAATTCCAAGCGAACGTTGACGCACAACCGAACACAAGTTATTGTTTCTAAAGCGAAGAGGACCGCTTCCAACAACTAAGTACTACGTACCTAGGTGTAATAACTAAGTTGCCTACTTACTGTAAAGACGCCGAAAGTAAATAAACACAAAAAAATCTCTAGTACTTTGTTTCCAAGAACTATCAACAAAAACCTCCAACAAATAGGAACTGATGTACACTGGCGAATAATTTTCATGCTTACTCACTGTGCAAGTCGCCAAAATTTTCAACCGAGCAGGCGGGCATTGACACGCAACCGAACAATAGTTATTCGGTTTCTAAGAGTGAAGAGGACTTGCAACAGCCAATTACTAAGTAACTAGGTGTAATAACTGAGTTGCCTACAGGCAGCTCAGTTATTACAACTAGTTACTTAGTATATACTTACTGTAAAGACACACAATAAACTTTTTTTAAAATCTAATTTTGTTCCAACAATCAACAAAACAACAAATAGGAATGTACACTGGTAAATAATTTGCCTATTACTTACTGTGTAAGTCGCCAACAATTCCAAGCGAACACTGACGCACAACCAAACTGAGAAAATTCCACACCAGTTACTGTTACTACCTCGCCCGACACTGTTGTCTCATTCACGCCGGCGGCTTTAGAGTTAGAGAGAGCATAACCACTGTTCTGATCTGGCTCGGCTCGCGCGAGACGGCACTCCGGCCTGTTTGGGGATGGGCGGAAAGAAGCGAAGAAATTCTCCCTTGCTTCACGCGGGCTGGCGCGGGAGGGTGGGATGGTAAGGACCGGAGCCGTTAGCGCTGTCTGTGGGGCGTGAGGCGTCGGCGGTGGTCACTGTTGTAGGAGAGAGGCCAAGCGTGCGGCTCGAAACATGCCACTAAAAAAAAAAAAAAAAAGCGAGAAAATCTGCGGTTCTTGTAGATCTATGCGCATGAACTGACAGTTCATGTGCATAGATCTACAAAAGGTGCAGAATTTCACGACCTTCTGAGGGCTTTCTGAGGCTCATGAAAATCTCGAACTCCCTGTTGACAACAGTTACGTACAATTTATACCTGTCTTTCACAAAGAAAGGAAGTCAGCTGCGTTTCCATCAAAACATTCTTGCTATCTGGATGAGGTATATACTTTCGTGAGTTTCTGATGGATGCAGGGGGTTTATGAAGGTTTTGAACCTTTTGTTGGTAGCGGTCATTTACACCGATCTTTCTCAAGAAGAGGATGTCTAAACAGAGGCCCTTCCGGGGAATTTAAAAATGCATGAACATCGATGACTTTTTCTGTCAGCAGAGGTAAATGTGAGTAAATCTAACCGCTGAAAAGGCAAGCAAGAGGCATAGATTCTCATGAGCCCCTGCAGCTGCAGGGGCTCATGAGAATCTATGCCTCTTGCAGATGGACAAACTGGACGGCTGAAGGACTCGGTCGACGGCAGAAAGTTACGAACGACCATGGGCTGAGAAATGAGGTGCAGTGCTGGCGGGCGATTTAGTATGTCTTTCGTCGGTCCATAGCCGACGTTATCAGAAAATCGAAATATTAGCTTGTATCCGGCCAGGGATTTATCGCAGAATATGCAGCGTGTGAGCTCTAGCCGTGTCCTGTAATATCTTTCAACAAACAAACAAAAATCAGCCTGTGTTTGCGGTTAGCTCTAATAAATAAGTAACACTACAGATACATTGACACATTTGAGACATGCTTGATTCATATATCCGGGTGCGTCAATTCTCCAATGGGTTAACGTATCCGTGTTTTCTTGTCATTATTTAACCCCTTCACTGCCAGGGTAAAGACGAACCCTGGCCAGCTGCAATAGACATAAGCCCTGCCGGGTGAACCCCCGCAGTCGCGGGGTCTTATCAGTGAGGATTTATGCCTCTTGTCACTCCTATGTTCTGAGTGCTTGTGGTTTTTGTTCTATTTACATCTGTGTTCTTCACGCAAATGTCGATCAATGTTCAGTCGTTTAACTCATTCGCGGGCAGCCGCATCCGGATGCGGCTGGCCGCGAATGAGTTAAGACGCGCATTTCGTGATCACTAGCGGAGGGAAGTTGCTGGCTGCTGTGACAAGCCTATCAAACTATGCACCCACTCCATACAGTTGTTCCTTCTTTGACACATGTATTGATATATCGTATAACAAGCAGATTAACTCATTCAACCCCATGCACGTATTTCCCAAATTTTGAAGGCGTCACCTAACGACTATGCACCAGTTGCAGGGGGATGGATCGACCATGATAATTCAAGGGTAGTGCCAGATTAGCTTGGCGCCGACAAGCGCCAAGCTAATCTGGCACTACCCTTGAATTATCATGGTCGATCCATCTCCTGTTGTAGTGCTTCAGGGCTGAATGGGTTAATATTCTTGAATTTGTTTGATATACTTCCTTTCATAAAATCCCTTGCGCGCCAAGATTTCATCTTGATGATACGCGCATTTTTCAAAACGGAAACGCGAAATATTTTCATACGGCAACATTAACAAACTTCTTATAATTATGTAGTATTAATGAAATACTTCTTAATTTGTACGGACGCTCGAAATTTACATCCTATACACACGCACGAACGAAGAACAGAGGCCAGGAAACGTGCGATACGCTGGACTGACTAGTAAAATTGACGAGATCAGTGTCAGTCGGCGATATCGACAACCTGAGGAAAGAACTAAATAAACGTCCAACTTTTTGTTTGGGACCTTCAACCTGATAGAAAAGGCCTCCCTGACGTTAGACCTTGCTTCCAGGGGCCGAAAAATCGAAAAGCGCGGGGTGTGGGGGGGGGGGGGAGGAGGCTGGGGTGCCGGGAGGGGGGGGGGGTAGGGGGAAGGCGCGTGCGTGTGTTAAGACTCTCACCATTCGCCAAAATATCAAACAAAGGGCGGGGGTGTTCCAAACATCCCAAAACGGGACTTTGTTATAGCATTTTAAAGAATTTTGGGTGTGGAGGGGGCGGGGGTGGGGTGGGGGGTCCGGAACCCCTAGGATCCTCCCGCCCCTGCAATCAGCCCCAAAATGAAAGTTTTGTATTGTTTTGGACTAGGTACGTAAATTATATTTAGCAACATTTTTCCTCTTCTTACGACTCGGACATTGCGATTCGGATCTTGTAATAACATCTGCCTGTTATCGGCACTATATCAAGCAAAATGTTGCTCAATATTATTATTATATTGAGCAGCATTTTCAGTGCTTGATATAGTGCCGATAACAGGCAGATGTGATTACGAGACCTGAATCAAAATGTCCAAGTCGCAAGACGAGGACATTTGATTCGGGTCAAGTAATCATATCTGTCAGTTATCAGCACTATATCAAGCAAAATGTTGCTCAATATAATGTGTGTGCCCAGTCCAAAACAAAACTGTGCCTGGCGTCATTCATTTTGCGGTGATTGCGGTTTTCAGACAAAACACATGAATGGCAGACGACTGCATATCGCTGTTGACTCAGCGCGTCGATTTCGTCTGACTATGAAGCATCAGTGCATAATATAACCGTGCTTGTTACTCAGTAAATTCTATTTGTAACTAGATCACGCATAATTGCCATGCTTGTTTATTTAGTTCTTTTCTCAGATTGTCGACTATCGCCAACTGACATCTCGTCAATTTCACATGTCAGTCCAGCGACCCGCACGTTTCCTGGCGTCTTTTCTCTGTTCGTGTGTGTGTATAGAACTGATATACATTTCGAGTGTTCATACACACTAAGAAGTATTTAATTATTGCTACACACAAGGAACTTGTTAATGTTGCGGTATTTCGCGTTTCCGTTTTGAAAATGCAAGTGTCATCAAGATCGAGTCTTCTTGGCGCGCAAGGGATTTTGGGGAGAAAAGTATATCGAGCAAGTTCATGAATATTAATTTGCTTGTTATACAATATATCAATACATGTGTCAAAGAAGGATAAACTTCAATGGAGTAACTTATGCTACTGGCCTCAGTTGTATGCGCCAGGTTTTTAGTTGTAGATCTTGCTCAAGCCACTAAGCTTATTGGCTTGCGCAGGATATACGCTCGATCATACAACTGACGACTGGGCAATATTTCAAAATATTACATTAAGAAGTAAAAGACACGCACTTTCATTACACGAAAACGACAAACTGAGTAAAGTGGAATATGAATAAAAACTTCTGCTCTAAGATCTGAGGACGATACTTTGACAAATCACGAGTGGCAGGTGCAGATCTTTCAGTACAGACTCGCCACCAGAGACCTCATTAGCAATAAATTGATTTGAACAGGGGGCGCCACTCACCGTACGTCCGGTACAGTAATAATTATGACGGAAGAGGAGGAGCATACCGCGCAGAAATCATTATACAGAATTGTAACTCAGTCTTAGCGACTCACATACGCCAACTCAGCGGATTTAATGGATTGTGAGCAAACGTATGGTTCTTCTTAATCATCTCCATGCCAACTGATATCTGTTGGCTAGTATTTCAAGCACTGACAGACAACCAATCAACTGACTAGCACGGACGGTCTAAACAGAAAGCACATTTAAAAAAAAACAACTAATGACCGACGTCCAATGGCCTTGGTCGCTTGCTTCGTTAAACCCTAACAAATAAGTAAGTAACCAAAAGAGATTACTAAAACAAGGGAACCTGTTTTGCGCGAACACCCTTAAAATAGATCAGCATGTCATTAAAGAATATCATTTAGGTGGCTTTAGATGGTTTTTAATGACAGGTGAACCTTCTGCCCATCAGTCAAGACTTCTTTCCAGAGATCGTGTCAAGGGACCAAAATTATGTTCAAAATTGAGTAAGAAGGTTAAGAAATAAAGTAGGCCTACTAGCGAAATCATGGAATGAGGGAAATTTATATCGCAGAGTGCGAGTAAGTCATGGGGTTAGCGGAAACAGGAAACGGTCGGACATGCCTGCACGTGCGACTTGTAAACTATCTAATGGCGAAAGTCGGTTAGTACCATATCATCGGCTGACAAGAGGAAATGTGTACGTGCGGAAATGGATAGGTACTTGAATTATTTAGCGGGGGAGGGAGTCAGGACTTTCCCGCCAGAGTCTATCAAAGAACTCACTTACTCAGTAGTGTCTGATGAAATTCCAGAATTTGGAAAAGAAATAGTCCGTTCACAAATTAATTATATTAATGTTGTGATACGGGTGTTAGGTTAGATTGGATGCTGGACTGGATGTGAAATGCATGTTTAGTATATGTTATATAGTTATTGAAGTTAGTTGATGTATAGATGTGAATGAACATTCATGACATCGCGTAGGAATACAGAATGAGGAAGGGTGAGAGACTCGTGGATATATATATATATATATATATATATATATATATATATATATATATATATATATATATATATATATATATATATATATATATATATATATATATATATATATATATATATATATATATACGAAGCGAAGAAGGACTCGAACACATGGGCTGAGAGAGAAAAAACTGGGCGCTGAGAGAGCCAGAGGGAGACCGTGAGGTCGGAGATGGAAAGTGGTGTGACTGAACTTGTGTGATCGGGAATAACCGGTTCCAATATGGACTATTATAGTGTATAGGCAAAGCCGCGGAGAAGAACTTGACGTTTCTACTACAGTGATCGGATTAGCCCAAGCGTGAGATGGGATGGGTGCAAAAGTGCAGCAGTGACAATTGTGAATGTGCCGAAAGAGAACATTAAAAGATCACCGGGGCCAGAGGTCAACACTGAGACGCAGCGGCCACGAGGACCAGACAGAGCGGGTCGACGGACGCAGCGCCGACGCCAAGGACCACTAAGATAGCCACCGCATAAGTAGAGTATAGAAAACCTGGCCAGGTAAGGTGACTTGTTTATTTCTGTGCACAGAACTAGCCGAGGTAGAACAAAGAACTAGACAATGAAATAACAGAACTAGGGAGATTGCAGATAAAAAGAGAGTGTGATTTGAGATACTTTAGACATTAGTTAAGTGTGACATGTTTGATTGTTTATATGTAAATAATTAACATAGCATTTCAGCAACTGAGTTCGTAGTAATCAGTTGTATGGCTGCGTGTGTGGGGAACGCATGCGAGACGTCCCTATCCAGAGTGGGAGAAATGTATTGAATGAGATGATTGAGGGCTACAATGATGAGAGTGTGACAAGATTAGGTATATAACCTACACCCACATCACAAACAATTAAACCACCATCTTTCCGACAGTCCGTGACAGATCGGAGCACCTGTCTTTTAAGACCACTTTATTCTTAAAAAACAAAGTGGTTGCTCAGGAAAGGTTCTACTGTACTTCAGTGTCGGTGTCTAGGACTGATGTCTCTGAAATCATTGAAACTCACTACCGCCACATAGTGTCCTCTGATTGTGGAATACCGGCATTATCAGCGATGCTGTGAAAGGCATGAAACTAGTTGCCTTTTGTAGCTGGGTTGATATTCATTGTGTTCGTTGTGTTCGCCCAGTTAATTCGAAACATTCGAAACGTGCCGCATACGGATACGCGGCTTTATGCCGCGTATCCAGATGCGGCACGCCTCGAACGAGAATAATCACTGGTCAGAAACATCTATTACTTTCCGTCCCATAGATCAATCTTTTTGTATCCTTGTTTGTCCGTATGACTTTTCGTTGACGATGCCAGACTCGTTCAACTTTGCACACGTTGCAAATTTGAACTGTCTAATGTAAAGCTGATGTAGATTTTAATTCAAATTATATGGTGTTTCTAAGGTGTTGCCCCCGAGGGCGTAGTGTGTTCTGTGGTGTGTTAGTAAATACACTATGACCTCATTTTTTTTCTCAGGAACACAGATCAAAAGTTGACCAGCGAGAGGCATGAATCATTTACCAGACGTTCTTTCAGGCTACGGAACCTCGTAAGCGTCTATTCCTTTTGTACATTTGTAGACTTCTCTTAAGATTTGTCAGAGCAGACAGCAGCGAATAAAAAAGAGTTTGCAAGAGATATAGATCCCCATGATCCCCCGCAATTGTGGCGGCTCATGCGAATCTATGCTTCTTGCAGAAGGAGACGTTCATGTCGAACTTATTCAGACCCCTCCCTCTCCCCCCCCAAAAAAAAAAAATTAAATTAAAAAATATCTGCAAGCTTGCTGCATACTTGATTTATCACTGGTCATATTGCGCATCAAACGCGTGAAGCAGTGCTCATTTTAAACATCAGAGGGAAAATATTGCAGTTGGTAAACACACTTCTGCTGCGATTACATTCGTAAAATAGGATTAAGTGGACCCGATTTTTTTTTTCTCTTTTCGGTTTCAGTCCCCATACCTTCATTTTAAACTAACTATGCGTCCGCTGTGACCGTACGCTGTTACACTGATTTCCGGGTATAACTGCATGTTTCACTCAGGGACAGATTAATTAACCCTTTTCATCCTGACATGACAAAGTATTGCAAGAATCACATTTGACTACGATAGTTCCAGAGTGGTGTCAGAGTAGCTTGGCGCCTCAGGCACCACCCTTAAACTCAGTTGGTTAATCTACCTCTTTATCTATAATGTAGCCGTCATAGGACAATAAGCCTTTTTTATTATTAAATCAGCCTTAGGATGTAATGGGTTAAGATCCTCGACTGTGATATAGCCCCACAAAGACCGTAATGTCAGATCGCCAGCTACTTTTTGTTTTGCTCGAGGACCTGGAGTTTGGAGCTATAAATAGCTTTTACTTCGGCTCTGACGCTTGGTGGAGTAGAGCAGCGCATACACTTCAGCGGTAAAAAAGGACACAAAGTGATGTAATCTCGCAGTTATCGACTAACAATCATAGCCACTCGTTAGGATGCGTTATTAACTTATTACACTATATATATATATATATATATATATATATATATATATATATATATATATATATATATATATATATATATATATATATATATATATATATATATATATATATATATATATATATATATATATATATATATATATATAGTGTAATAAGTATATATATATACCAGGTGTTGATATTCGTCAAACAGTTGTATGCAGTTTTGAGAAAACATGCCATTTTCTGTGACTAGGCAGAAACGAAGATTAACAGTCCATCAGCCAAAATACCTTCCATCTACAAGAAAGAAACAACCTGTCTCTTTCACTTCCAAAACCCAGTCGCCTACACATGACTGACCTCACGAGCCACGATTACTTTAGTACTCATTTTAACCCATTTAGCCCCGAAGCCCTACAACAGGAGATAGATCGACCATGATAATTCAAGGGCAGTGCCAGATGAGCTGGGCGCCGTCAGGCGCCCAGCTCATCTGGCACTACCCTTGAATTATTATGGTCGATCAATCTCCTGCAACTGGTACATAGTTGTGAGGTGACAGGTAAAAAAAATGTGGGAAATGCGGCCGTGGGTTAAATGGGTTAACGGTCGAACTGAGCTGGGAAGTCAACCGCAATTTATTTTATTTTTGCAATGACTTTTACATTGGAAAGGGTTACAGAAGTGACGCATTCATTTCCCTTCGAAGAGGTGCTGTGCCATACATTTCGGGCGCCCCAACCTTAAAACACCCCTCCTCAGGAGCGGATCATTGTGTGGCATTGCAAACAGACAGTCGACAGTGAGCTGAGACAACTTATAGCACTTGGTCGGAAAAAGAAAAGCGTGCGATTTTAATATATAAAAAGCATCGTCTCTAAGCAGTGAACGGTTCAATTCAGTTCAGTTCGGTCAAGATGGGGTCTCTGCGCTCGGCCGAAAGGCTTTTACGATTCCACCCCACCCATCAGAGTTAATAATACTAATAATACCGTTATTATATAGGCGCTTTTTCTCAATTTTGGGGCGAATCGACTCAAAGCACCGCGAAATGAAACCCAACACGCACACTCACGTAACAGACACGGATTTACGCCATTTAAGACAAACACAGTACAAGACAGACGAAGGGCCAGTTCAGCTACTGAAGTTACAGAGATTTTTGATCGCTTGTATTTGGGATTTGTAAAATGGCCTGAAACCGGTACCAAAGTGTGGGGGGGGGGGGGGATGGGTGGGAGGGGGGGTGGAAGAACCGGAGTACCCGGAGAAAGAACCCCCGACGGTCCGCCCGAATTAACGGTGATACTTACCAGAGGAGAAAAGTCCGACGCCGGAACCCGTTTTCGAACCTCGCACCTCTGGCATTGGTGGCAGGCGCCTTAACCACTGCGCCACGGACCGCCCCTTTTGATATCGTACAAATATCGATCTGGTTTACTATGGATCTCTCATGTCCCTGTAAGGCTGTCCAGCGCCCGCTGCCTTTCTCCACGCCTCAGCTCCGGAGGCGATCGACCTTGTGGTGGAGCCTTTGGCTCCGTTCCTGAAAATGCCTTCTCAGGTTTCTCACCACGACTGGTCTGCCCGTCCAGGATAGAAATTGACCAGGCTGTCACTCAGTGGACCCACTACCTGGAGTTATAACTGGACGTGAAAGGGAGTGGATTCATTAGCACGTGCGTGCACGTCCATACTAAGGTCGCGCACAGATCAACAGCACGACATTAGTGCCTTTAACCCCTTTACTGTCGAGGAAAAGTGAACACGATCTAACTGCAAGAGGCATAGATCATCATGAGCCCCCGCGACTGCGGGGGCTCATAAGGATCTATGCCTCTTGCTGAGACCATTTCGTGTCCATGTTCTTCGGATACGTTGTGGCTGTTGGTCGTTCAGTGAACACAAATTTCAGAAGAAAAAAAAAAAGTACGAAATGGTTAAATCGGGCAAAGGCCCGCTGAGGAACAGTTGGAACCGCTAGGGGCACAAATTCTCACGAGGCCTGCGGCTGCAGCGGCTAATATGAATCTATGTTTCATGGAGATTGAAAATGATTGATGAGGGATTGGTGAGAAGCAGTGCATAGATTCTCATCAGCTTCTGCAGCCTGCGGCTGCAGAGGTGCATGAGAATCTGTGCCTCTTGCATTGTATTGTGTGTTGACTTAAGAAGCGTACGCCTACATGCACTAATACCCACAGCGTTATGGGATGCTGATTACTGTTAGATCGCGTATGTCATTTAGTAAACAGCCGTTTCTGTTTTATTTATAGCCAGGATAGTGATATGCGTTGTTCCCTTAACCTTAATTAATAGTGTCTTATTGGTGGATTGCGATTAACAATAAAGCTAATAAGACGTCAGACGGACTACGTGTAGGAGTCTCACCGAGGGCAAAGTCAGCACCTTGACTGCATTGAACTGACGATGTTCGGAGATCAGAAGTAAATCAAATTGCCCGTGCTTCGACGGAAACAGTGGGTTAGAAACTCTGGTTTTTAATCCACTGTTTTCGTCAAATCCTTCGTTTGTAATCCGCTGTTTTCGACAATAATTGTTGATCTATGTTGATTTTCCAAAATCGTCTGCAGAACTGTACACTAGGTTTGGTTAGACAGATAGATTTGTTTCCTTTTGGTGCGTAGTAAAAACTAATTTCCTAGCAAAGCAGTGACATTTCATAATCTTTTGGGAGGCAAACTCAGCTCCACCCCTCTTCCCCCGGTACCATTCCTGACGCAATTTCCGAGGTTCCTCCCAGCAAGCAAAGGTCTTCGGGCCCACAACGGCCGCAGTGCCCACTGCTGCCGTCGCTAGCCCGAAGGCTTTGGCTAATTGGGGCTTCTACCAGCCACAAAGACGCCAGACGCTATAATGATCGTTTCATGAGAAAATGCATGTAATTGCAAGACGCAATAATTGTTCATATGACAGCATTTGCAGTTTGAAAGGCTGGCGACCCTTACTAGCTGAGGAACATACATATGAGCAATATACATATCCATCTCCTGAACACATTACATAGTCGTTGTGTGATACCTCCAAAATTTGGGACAGGCGTCCGTGGGGTTGAATTAGTTAACTCTTTCGAGACGTACCGCATCCGGATTCGCGGCGTAAAGCCGCGAATCCGGATGCGGCACGTCTCGAAAGAGTTAAGCCATTCGCTGCTGGTTGACGCAGGGCGTTTTTCTACAGTCTCCGTTAATTCAGCGTCAAAGAGCCAAAGCCGTCCAAAGAAAATGGATTCAAAGTGGTGTCAGCAAGAGGCATAGATCCTCATGAGCCCCCGCAGTTGCGGGGGTTCGTGAGGATCTATGTCCTTTGCAGTTGGATTGGGTTCACTTTCTTTCGGCAGTCAAGGGGTTAAATTAAATCAGCTAGTAGGCAGAGAATATTACGAGCAATGTCGGGGGCTCATGAGGATCTTTGCTTCTTGCAGTGTCCAGGCATTGGATACAATGAGGAACTTTCACAAAGCTGGCCCTATATAACTGTGAAATATAGGAATTGTATGCCTCAACCTTAGACAGTCAACGGTAATGCACCTTCAGGGCCCCTGTAAAATTAAAACATCGCTTTTGCAAAGGAGGTCATTGGGTTTTCAGACAACGACTTTCACATACATCACATCCCTGGTGGTCGCCACAAGCGATAAACAAGGGAAGTAATTATTATAGAGCCAATGGGGGCGTTTATCCGCCCCTAACCTTTACGATAACAGGGTCTGTCCTCTTTTTGTCTTGTTTTCAATTTTCGGCTCAGTTTCTCCGATTTCTTCTCAGCATGTCGATAAATCATAAACAGAGACACGCTGTCTGTGAGGTTGTGGTGTGCATGGGCGCGCTGCTCTGTCCTGTGAAGGCAAAAGGCAGTAAGTCGATTCTTGGGAAAAGCGAGATTTCATTGTAATACAACAAAAATCTCGTCATTTTGCACAAAGATGAACTTGCTGTCTTTTGCCGTCACAGGACATCACTGCTCCATTCACATCTGCAAGTCTAACCGAAAAATATCGGCACGGACGGAAGAGACATCGACGGAGATGATTTAAAAATCGTGCTTGAATAGGTTAGCATATTCTTAGCATCTTTCAAGGTACCTAGACGTTTGGGCTCTATCTTTGAACTATCATGGCTTACGCCAAAGGCTATCGTGTCGAAGTCGGCTGAAGTGTGCCCCGCGCACAGTCGTGCGCGGGGCACACTTCAGCCGACTTCAACCCGATGGCCTTGGCGTGGTGCAGTTTTGGAAGCTGTGTACGCACATGAGTATGTTGTTATTACTGTTATTGTTGTTGGTCTTGTTGTCGTTTGCATGGCTGTTGTTATTGTTGATGTCGTTGTTGTTGTTAGATATTGACTTGTTTTAGTATTTTGTCAAGGCCTTTGCTATTGTCTTTATTGTTATTGACAGACAGTTTTGCTGGTGCGGATGAGGCCACAGCTTGTACTTACGTAACTACTGAAAACGCGTAATAGATATTTTGGGATTTGATTTGACCTGGTTTGATTTAATATCATGTCATTTGATTTCCTTTAATTTCAGTTAATTTCATTTAATTTCATTTGCATTCGTGTGATTTCATTTGATTTCGTGTGACTTCATTTAATTTTATCTGATTTCATTCCATTTGATTTGTTTTCATTTGGCTTGAAATATCGCCTGATTATCTACTGCGGAAGTGTAGCGCTTAGAATTTTCTGACAGGGTATTGGTTATTATTGGAAGATAAGATTTCATTCTGAGTCCAAAGTGTTCCATAATTGTTGCATCCAGATGCATCTGGATCCAGCAGGCACGTGCAATTGAAATACCGTAACCCCTTCATTGCCGAGAAAAAGTGAACAGGATTCAAATGCAAGAGACATAGATTCTCATGAGCCCCCGCGACTGCGGGGGCTCATGAGGATCTATGCCTCTTGCTGAACCTATTTGTATTCATTTTTTGGACGGTTTTGGCTTTTGGTCGTGTAATGGACAAACATTTCAGAAGCAAAGATGTGCGTACAGTGGCAGGGAAGGGGTTAAGTCTACCGCTCGGACAATCTCTCATGAGTAAAACTCAGCGGCCCACCCCAAAATACTTCCGCAGTTCGTTCCAAATCACACAGCCACAAACTGTCTTTATTGAGAGATCAACCTGAACTCCTGCTTCTCTGTCAGACTGATAGGAATTTTGAAATTTGCGTTGAAGCGGCGTGCCAGAATTGTACTCAGTCTTTTGTACAACTGGAGAGGTCACGTTTACGCCGAACGACTCCCGAAAACGAACGAAGGCGAAGTCACGGCAGGACAACCAGCTTCTATCATAAGCATAGACATCTCCAAGGGGCATAGGTCTGGGATTATGAGGATCTTCACCTCTTGGAGATGTTTAGAGTGTTGGCTACGCTTACGGTACAAGCTTAGGTTACCAGCAGTGATTCTGCTGTCGTTCTTTGTTTGAAGTCGTTCATCTCAAACGAAACCTCACTATTAACAAAAGCTAATAACAATCTGTGAAAGTTAATTCTTTTAGCAAAGTAGCTTTAAATCGTCCTTGGAAGGTCTTATGCAAGTCAAGACCTTTTTCTTATTTTGGATAAAAATACCAATTCACCAAGCTTACTGCTGAATGCCATTAAAATACTTAATGCGAAGAAGCACGTGGTTATAAAGCCGCTAAAACGTCACACATTTGCAAGATGAATAGATCCTCATGAGCCCCGCATACTGAGGGGCTCACGAGGGTCTGTGCATCTTGCAGATATTACGATCTACATCTGTTGCTGACCGCAGTTACCATCGTTTGTCATTGATGGTCCACAACGAAAGTCTTCAGGGGTGTATCCATATTACTTACTTACTTACTTACGCCTGTCACCCCTACCCGGGTATAGGCCGTCGACGAGAGACCTCCAGCAACTCCTGTCCTGTGCTTCTCCTTCGATTTTACTCCAGGTGGTTCCCAGTCTCTTGATGTCTGCTTGGAGGTCTCGACGCCAGGGTGTATCCATATAGCGGCGCGAAAGCGTTGGCGATAGTGACCTGAATGGAGAAGACAGAAATTAAGAACGGTGTTTTCACACGTGGGACACGACTGCGGCGCGATATCGGTGCGACAGGCGACAGCGGCGAGACAAATTGTATCGCCTCATGGAGCGATCCAACGGTGATTCAGCTACGATTTCTCTGTTAAGGGAGCGTGGTTTTCAGTAGGCCACAATAAATCGCAACAATTTTAACTTATTCAGCCCCACTGCCGTATTTCCCAAATTTTGGAGGCGTCATCTAACGACTATGCACAGTTGCAGGAGATGGATCGACCATGATAATTCAAGAGTACTGTCAGATTAGCTTGGCACCGACAAGCGCCAAGCTAATCTGTCACTGACCTTGAATTATCATGGTCGACCCATCTCCTGCTGTAGGGCGTCGGGGCTGAATGAGTTAAACAACGTATATAGGTGCGCGATGCCGCCTGTCGCGCCGCTATATGGTTACACAGAAAACGATTTTCCCCCTGATGCTCAGCTTCTTTTTGTCGCCTACCGCCCCGCGTCGCATAGTTATATTGAAACATACCCTTAGTACACGGTACTTCGTGCACAGGAATACCTCATCTTTCAACATACAAGATACATTATCGAATCAATTTTCGAACGCGCGTCTTGGTCATTATCAAATACATCGGTAAATTTCCTGATCGCATGCTGTGCAGGCCCAGGACACATGGTTCGTTATTCAATGTAATAATACTCACATGAATGTATGTATTTTTGCTGATATTATTTTGCGTTATACAAAATTCATAATCATCGTACAGTCTTCAGCACACATTCAGATGACCAATACACTAATCCCACGATTTACCGACAAAGATATCACAGCGAGTCTGCAAACATGCAAATATAGAGGCAATCTTGAGTCTGCAAGAGACATAGATAGTCATGAGCGCCCGCACGGTGGCGGTTCATGATAATCTATGCCTTTTGCAGATGTGCTTTCAGTAGAGAAGTCCTCCACTGTGCACACACCCCGTTTGGCTGTCGGGAGCGCCTCCGCTTTTTGGTGTCTAGGATGTGGGTACCATCCGCTGTCGGTAGCGTCCGTTGCCGAGGTGACTCTTACAGGAGCACGGGCGGATCTGGGAGGGGATCCTAGGGGTTCCGGACCCCCCCCCCCCCCCCCTCCCCGACCCAAAATTGTTTAAAATGCTATAACAAAGTCCCTCCTTATTTGATTTGAATGGCGAGTTTCCACACACACACACACACACACACACACACACACACACACACACACACACACACACACACACACACACACACACACACACACACACACACACACACACACACACACACGCTATACCCCCCCCCCCCCCGCCCCCACCGCGTTATTTGATATTTGGCGAGTGGCGAGGGTGTTCACACACACACACATACACACACACACACACACACACACACACACAGACACACACACACACACACACACACACACACACACACGCCTTCTTCCTCTACAACCGCCCCCCCCCCCTTCCCCCCTCCCCTTCGTTATTTGATTTTTGGGGCCACTGGAAGAAGGTTTAGCTTCGGGGAGGCCTTTTGTGTCAGGTTGAAGGTCCCGAACAAAAAGTGGAACCCTCTCCCCTCCCCCCCCCCCTCGAGGTGACTGATCCGCCCCTGAGGAATCACATTGATAACGCACGTTACCGACAGCCCATCAGTTCCAGACACCAAACAGTAAATGCATTTCTCGGCACTACTAGGGAAATGTCACGGCCGACAAGTCTCCCAAACGCCGAATGGCGTTTGTTGCTGGAAGTGCGTTCTGTAATAGTGTTGTGCCTGAAACCATTCGTTCAAGAACTACCGGGTCAAGAACAAAGATATAGACTGTGGCTTCATAACACGTGTACTGTAGCGTGTTTTACCAGTTTGCTTGGTCATCTGGACCAAGTACTGGCCACCACAAAGACACTCTAACAATAATGTACCTTAACGTGCCATACATAACGGGCTGAGGTTCCGCTGACCTCCAATAACAGGAAACCGCACACAATGGATACATAACACAGCGAGACGTGAAAGATGCTATCAGGAGCAGCAGGAGATTGATGTGTGCTGGTCTGTGATTTTGGACCGAAGGCCGGAAGGTCCAAAACCACACACTAGCACACGATGCTATAATTATTAAAGTTATATTGCCCAGGATCAAGCATCTCAACACAGTCAGAAAACTGTCTGCAACCGATACTGCTGACAATATGTGTATGGGTCCTTTGTGTTCTATCTTAGAGCTTTATGATGTAAGTACAATGCCAAATTCATCATTTGCAGGGTGTATTGTTTTATACCCGAGTCGCTGACTTATCGTCTGCATTGGCCTGGTTTTGAATTAATATGCATATTTATGAGCCTACGTCACAAGGCCGCAGAACCCGGTCGACTATCAGTGTATCGCAATACTGCAGGTCACGAGGTCATCGGTGTGGTCAGTATGCACACGTGTCAGTGTACACGTGTACTGATGTTCTCCGGCATCACTTTGACGTAATTTTCCACGAGAATGTAGAATAAACCTTCCATTCTCGCTATGCTGCCAAAATCACAATGCGGGTTCCGCTTGACCTGATAGTATTTACTATTAATGATCGTGCTGCATCGTCAGTGCACGGCCGAGGGCGTGGCTAATTCGACTCTCCGCGCAAAGCGACTGAGCGAGCGTCCACGGTGCCTAGTTTGATCTTTGATCCTTTATCCCTCGGAAACACGAAACAGAACATTGGTATTTATACCCACTTTCTGCACTGCAGTCAATTTCACATCTCACACATCGACGTCTACGTAACTGTAAGCATCACTGGAAACGACACATGCACCATCGCACCAGAAACACTACCTCAGTGAGTCGAGTGAATGAGAGCCCGCACAGATAAAAACGTGTCACAACCAGCGATGTGTAACTTTGACACACACCGTAGTTTACAGATTCTTGTAGCATAAAATCTGATAACTAGCTCGTATATATTTGATAAAACAGGTTTAAAATCTTGCGAAATCAGCAAGAGATAAGTTATACTGAAGATCATGAATTCTGAAAAATCACTAGCGCTCGAGGAACTATAGCCGGGAAGATCGACAAAGACCGTAGATTACTTACTGATTCACAGAGCAGGAAAGCAACATATTCCGGATGGGCGGTCAAGCCAAGCTCTTGCTTTACGTGTTGCCACATGTCCATATTACCTTGTCCGATGTCAATTCTACTTAGAGGTATCTTGTCTCTCTTCCTCTGTCTTCTCTTCAATTCCGAGTCTGTCATCGTCGGCGCGAGTCAACTCGTGATACTTTTTTTTTTCTTCGCTGGTTCATCCGCCATCTTGTCTCTGATTGATTATAATTATGCAGATGACCTAAGGTCGTATAGAATAATTATGACGTCAGCTACCATCGCCTATCAGAAGCAATCTTTACACGGTGTCCAGCCACAAGATTCCGATGAGCTTCTTTTCGCTTTGAACGGACGAAAGAAAGCATTTGGTGGGACAATAGGGACACTGTCTAAGTTGGTATGTATACTGAAGCCCAGTAAAAGCTTTTTGCGAACTGAAGCCTTCAAAAAGTTCAGTTGTGCCCCTTTAACTTCTATTGCCACGCGGACAGCTTTCTCGAGGTGCTGAGAGACTACATTTATTGTATGGATGGACGTCATTTCCTTTTTGTGAGGGAGCTGGTTAGCGTTCGTTTCTCGACCGAAAGGTCGAGGGTTCAAACCCAGCTGGGGTCAAATTTGTTAGTCTTTTTTAAGTGCCCCGTCTTTGAAATCACCTTCGTGGTGGACAAAAGACGTTGGGTTCTAAACGTTTAACGCTTTTCATTTGCTGTTATGATCACAAGAGAATATCTCCAGATCTTCGTCATTATGGACATGTAAACGTAATCAATCTGCAAGAAACATAGATCCTCATCAGCCCCCGCAGTTGCGGGGGCTCATGAGGATCTATGTCTCTTGCTGAGACTACTTTGAATCTTCGTGTAGACGGCTACGAATAATATTCATTCATATACATTTATGTACCAGGAAGGCAAAAAGCAGTAAGTCCACTTTGTGAAACGTGAGATTTTCATCGTAATAAAAACGAAAGTCTCGCAGGACTTAACGTCTTTTCCTTAATAGGGCAAAGTTTTTACTTTCTCCCTTCCCACACAAAAATGACAGTTTGCATATTTATTCCCGTCAACACATCTGAACGCAGATGGCCGTAAGAAATCCAGCAAAAAGTGGTATGATATATCGTTAGAAACAGATGACAGCCGGTTTGAGAGCTTTGCTTGCAATCTGACAGTTATTAGTCCTCAATCGATTCACCACCTGGTCACACGTCGCTATTACCGTCATTAGTTCCTCAGTGTTGAGCTGTTTGGATTCGTTCGATTCCAGCCCGGGGTTTACGAAATCGGTGCCATACATCACTATGGAGGCAAACAAGCTGTCATTTGCAAGTATGCCAATCGGGTCAACAGGTACGTCTCTTTCGCCTGAATGTAATCAATGAACCTAATTGTCCAACGGGGGAGAGAGAGAGAGAGAGAGAGAGAGAGAGAGAGAGAGAGAGAGAGAGAGAGGGAGGGAGAGAGAGAGAGAGAGAGAGAGAGAGAGAGAGAGAGAGAGAGAGAGAGAGAGAGAGAGAGAGAGAGATGATGATGATGATGATGAAACTTTATTTATCAACGATAAAATGTTTTGACAGAAACAAATCGTCATTTTACAAACTTGCCGTTGCTAACATCTACAACATGAAATAAGTTTAAAATACTACTACTACTATACTACTACTACTGCTACTACTACTACTACTACTACTACTACTACTACTAATAATAATAATAATAATAATAATAATAATATTAATAATAATAATAATAAAGATAATTATATTTACACACATTATTTCATGCAACAATAATATTTAAAATAATAATAATAATAAAATTTTAAAAAATTATATACACAAAATAATAACAACACTCAACATTCATCTTATACCACACACACAACACACACACACACACACACACACACACACACACACACACACACACACACACACACACACACACACACACACACACACACACACACACGCACGCACACACACACACACACACACACACACACAAACACGATACATAAATGCATGTATTACATGAAAGTATTAACCATCTGTGTTTGTTTAAATAAATGCCCAGTGATGTTATGTTTGGCTCGTCAGGTAATCGAAAAATTTCTTTTTAAAGACTCCAAGCGATGCTATAGTCTTCAAATGTGCAGGACTGAATAGTGTTCCATACAAACGGTCCAGAAAAGGATAAACTAGTTTTAAAGAGGTCAATTCTAGGCAGAGGTAGGGGTAAAGTATTGTTCCTTGTGGTCCGCTCGCGTTCTTCCTGTGGCATAAATATGGTGGTTAGATACTGCGGTGCCATGTTATTTAATATCTTGTGCATGAGGATGCATTTGTAGAAATTAAGTTGTTGACGCAGGCGGAGAAAGTTTAGATGTCTAAATTTGTCTGTGGTAGGAATGGGCCGCGTATCTATCATTTTGACAGCTCTTATATATAGAGAGTTTAACCTGTTCATGTGAACATCACTACAACCGTCCCACACTGTGAAGACATAATCAACGTGAGACCTGATATGGGCATGAAAACACAGTTTATGAGTATGTGTATCCGTTACTTGTCTAAGCTGAGACAACAGGAAAGTATTTTAGCAATGGTTTTACAGACTGTATTTATATGCGTCTCACAACATAGTTGTTCGTCAATGTGTATTCCCAAGAATTTATGCTCTGTGACTTGTTCTATCGGTGTAGCGTTCAGTTGTAAATGTAACGGCTGTGGTCGGCGTTGATGTTTTTGTCGTGTAGTGATTAAATTACTCTTTGTTTTTCCTAGATGAAGAACCATATGATTCACTCTACACCAGTCGGAAACCTCGCTGAGACTACTTTGTAAGCTAAGGTTAATGTCAGCTTTTTTGTACCCGAAACATGGAGGCTCGTATCGTCCGCAAACAGGTTGCAGTTGACATCAGTGTTAGTAATATGCAAAGGCAAATCATTAATGAATATTATAAATAGAAGAGGTCCCAAGATCGAGCCCTGGGGGACACCGTAGTTAAAGTGTCCTTGTTTAGAGTATTTTCCATTTTAGGTATTTTAGGTTTGATCTAAAGAATGTTATGTTGGTTTTACTTATATGGTATGCTTCTAGCTTCTTTAAGAAAATGTCATGGTCGACAAGATCAAATGTTTTTTGTAGAGATAAGAAAACAGCTCCAGACATCAAGTTTTTATTTATTGATTCCAGCAAGCTGTCTACAATGTGTGTCAGTGCTGACTGACATGAGTGTTTTGGTCTAAAGCCGGACTGATGAATATTTATGAAATTACCCTTTTCTAGAAAATCGAGGAGGTGTTTTTGTATGTGTTTTTTAAAGGGTTTTGACAGGGCCGACAAAAGTCAGATAGGACGGTAGTTATTGACATCTTCAAGATCTTTTGATTTAGGGATTGGAATTACCTTGGCCTCTTTGAAAATAGTTGGAAACGTGCTGTGTTTTATACAGAGGTTAAAGATAAAGTGAGTGCCTCTACCGTGTATGGTAGTGACATTTTCAGAATTTTGTTGTCGATACCATCCATCCCGGTGGACTTTTTGTTCCGCATGCTAGAAATAAATTTGCCGACTTCAGCGGCGGTAAAATCAGGAAGATGAATGTCTGCAGTATATTTTTGGCCTCACAGTATTTTTCCAGTACACTAGGAACCTGGTACTCTGCGTTACTACTTGCAGCTGACTGAGCAAGTGTTTCAGCTGTCGATAGGAAGTGGTTATTTAATATATCAGCTGACAAATGGGATGGAATTTTAGGGGCTGATTTACCCTTTATTATAACGTTCAGGGCTTTCCAAACCGATGCTGTATCATTTTTGTCCCTAATCATTTCCTGGAAGAACAGTTCTTTTGTAGTTCTTACTAGGTATTTAACACGGTTTCGTTGTTTCTTATATTCATCCAACTGTTTTTCTTTCTTAAGTTTGTCTCTAAATGGCATGGCCTGTTTGATATCTACTGTTAACCAGGGTGGCAGGGTAGAGTGCTTAACTCGTTTTTTTCTCGTATGGACGCATGCTTATTTAGGACTCCAAGGAATAGATCCATCCAGTACGACAGGGCACTGTCAGGAGAAGTGTGGTTATACACGTCACTGAAAGGAGTATTGCTCAGATCCCGCAGAAAGTCGCCGTTATTATTTTTTTTTTTTTTTTGGAGGGGGGAAAGAACGATATTTAATTGCTTTATGTCTCTTTTTGTTCTCTTTGTCTAGTTTCATGGAAACTGTGCAACATACTGGGTTATGGTCGCTGACAACTAAGGAGGGAACATGTACATTTGATATTTTATCATCATTTGTTACATAAATATGATCAATCAGGGTTGAAGATGTACATGTGGTTCTAGTGGGGGTTTTAACTAACTGTTCTAAACCGAATAGTGCTGTTGTTGACGCCCATGCAGCATTGGACCCTTTAGATTTAGAAAGATCGGGGCGGTCCGTGGCGCAGTGGTTAAGGTGCCTGCCACCAATGCCAAAGGTGCGAGGTTCGAAAACGGGTTCCGGCGTCGGACTTTTCTCCTCTGGTAAGTGTCACCGTTAATTCGGGCGGACCGTCGGGGTTTTTTTCTCCGGGTACTCCGGTTCTTCCACACCCCCCCCCCCCCATCCCCCACCCAACCACCCCCCGACCCCCACCCCACACACTCTGGTACCGGTTTCAGGCCACTTTACTAATTTCAAATACAAGCGATCAAAAATCTCCGTAACTTCAGTAGCTGAACTGGCCCTTCGTCTGTCTTGTACTGTGTTTGTCTTAAATGGCGTAAATCCGTGTCTGTTACGTGAGTGTGCGTGTTGGGTTTCAGTTCGCGGCGCTTTGAGTCGATTCGCCCAAAAATTTAGAAAAAGCGCCTATATAATAACAGTATTATTATTATTATTATAAGATCGCCCAAAAGAACGTCAGCTTTATTTTGATTTACGCTATCCATCATTACTACGAAAAAGTCCCAGTTGGCTGCGGGATTTCTATAAATAAAGCCAATGAGGACAGGGGGTGATTTAGATGTTTTCACTTCTACCCACAAGCTTTCCATTTGAGCTGACTCTAAGTCTTGTCGCCGTTTGACGTTACCAAGTATTGAATTATGTATATATATTCTGCTAGTCCAGTGTGTTGAGGGCTTGAAGCATCTCTGCGGAGTACTGAGAAGTTTGGGACAGAAATGGAGTTATCCCTTATTGAACTTTTAAGCCTTGACTCAGACACACCAAAAATATGAAAATATAAGGGCGTGTTTAGGAACACAAATAAATCGGGCACCTTGTTAACTAGATGGTGTATGTTAAGATGGCCAATTCTCATTTCGTCTGTTCGTTTCGGAACAGTATTTAGATTACGATTTTGGATGTCCGCAAAAATGCAAATGTAGCGAGAGATATAATACAAATATGGTCACAAAAAATAATCTCCAAAACACAAAAATCAACTAATATCAATATCTATAGAATGCTTTAAAAAAAAGCTCAATAAAACAATACACGGCGGAAAGTCATAATGTTTATCACGCGCTTAGTCTGAGTTCAGCAGAATGTTTACGGTTTTCTTGCTTGGTTATGTCAACAACAAAAATAACAAAGTGAGCAACTGTAAAAGAAAACAAATAAAAAAATAACTTGTCAAGGAACTATGCACGTTCACCTGCGACAAAGTTCATAATACACAAAGCTATTTTTGCGTCTTAAAAATAAGAAGAAAGAAAAAGAAGAACAAATTTAAAGTCTAAGAAAATGGTGCAACTATAAATAATTTTAAAAATCGCTAGGTGAAAAAAGCATATTTAAATCGGAAAATGATAATAGCAGATTAATTGGGAATTACTGTCAATAATTGGTTCACAAAACGCGCACAGTCGAACTTTATCAAAGAAGAAGAAACGGATACAAATCACGATTCAAACACACGCTGTCAAAATGAGAAGGGCGTGTCCTACTAATATTCATATATTGTCGAAATGGCTATCACCTAGGGACGCATGAAGAGAGAGAGAGAGAGAGAGAGAGAGAGAGAGAGAGAGAGAGAGAGAGAGAGAGAGAGAGAGAGAGAGAGAGAGAGAGAGAGAGAGAGAGAGAGAGAGAGAGAGAGAGAGAGAGAGAGCCAGAAGGCGCCAAGCTATTATGGTTCCGCCCTTGAACTATCATGTCCCATCTAACTCCTGAACTGTTACGTAATCTCCTTAGAACGATTCCAATGTTGTCTTTTTTAAACTGTAGTCTCCATAGGACGATCCCAAACATTGGAAAAATTGGATCTTTGGCCTCGATATGTGTTAATATTATCTCTCTCTCTCTCTCTCTCTCTCTCTCTCTCTCTCTCTCTCTCTCTCTCTCTCTCTCTCTCTCTCTCTCTCTCTCTCTCTCTCTCTCTCTCTCTCTCTCTCTCTCTCTCTCTCTCTCTCTCTCTCAATGTCTGTGTCTAAGTGAAATCGATAAAGTTTGGGAATACGGATTTCTTTTCTCCTTTGAATTCCAAAGTACTTATATGTTTCTCTGTATGCACGCTAACAGTAATGCTGAAATGCCTTTTATCCATTTTAACTTTCTTTTGGAGTACGTGTAGGGTTCATTGTATGCGTTTTTAGTAACTTTAGAATATACTTTCACATACCCATTTTTAATATGTATAAACTGTGTGCACGTGCGTGCGTGTGTGTGTATGTGTGCGCGTGTGTGTGTGTTTATGTGCATGTTTGTGTATGAGTGAGTACGTAGGTGCGTGCGTGTGTGTGTGTGTGTGTGTGTGTGTGTGTGTGTGTGTGTGTGTGTGTGTGTGTGTGTGTGTGTGTGTGTGTGTGTGTGTGTGTGTGTGTGTGTGTGTGTGTGTGTGCATGTGTGTGAGAACATGTGTGTGCGTGTTTGTGTGTTTCAATGTGTGCGTGTGAGAACATGTATGTGCGTGTATGTGTGTGTGTGTGTGCAAATGCGGGGGCTCATGAGGATCTATACCTCTTGCAGCTGGGTGATGTTCAGTTTTTCTCGAAAGTAAAGGGGTTAATTCTCAGGAGAGAGAACATAAGTTCTGTTAGTTGGCCTACATCGCCAACTGACAGAACTTATGTTCTCTCTCCTGTCTATTCCTGGCTCTCACTGCGTGCCGACTGCTCTGTACGTAAGACTAGTCAACAGTCAGCCCACAACGACGTCTACACAAGAACTGGGACATTTTGTCCAGATGTAACCTTTCCGCTTTCATCTCCTTTCTACATTCACAGCTCAATGACTTACACAATTATTAACACATAAGTTGCATGGATCTCTCGACTAAAAGGGTTAATATGTAAATATATAGCAGTATTCGCGTTTACTGGTTTTGAAAGAACATACCAGATGCCGGTCGATGATACCGATTGAAAATTAAAAATAAAAAAGACTTGAAACCAGTTTTGGATGGTAGATGGTAATGTTACCCAGACCGGCAGAAAATAAAACTTCCTTGTTTACGAATACATTTGTCTGAGCAGATACTGAAAATTAGTGGTGATAAATACTTGTGTGCTGGTCTGTATATTTGGACCTTACGGCCGCAGGCCGTAAGGTCCAAATTTACAAACTAGCACACAAATGTTCAAGTATGTTTAAGGGAACAGATTTACTGAGTTTGGCGCTTAATGCTAATAGATACTTCAACTCACACGTGTCTGTGCAAGTGTTACTTGCTTGCACATGAGTGCAAACCGCTTCGATACAGCGGACGTACCCACTAAGATCACAAGCCAATGCTTGAAGAAATTAATAAGTTTAAGACACTGACGTGCTATCTTTTTCCACTTTATGCGTGCCTGATGTTCCAAATGCAGAAACCTCTTTAAAACCCCTTCAAACTCTAGGGCCCTTCGATGCACATTTAGAATCGGCTTCCTTGCATTGGCATTGCGTGTAAGTTGCGACAGTTGGGTTGTACGCGATATCTCGAGGATTGTGCCTCCTTCTTTTTCTTCTTCTAGTTTTCGATAGTCTTTATATACGCAATTCTTTCTCTCAGTGTCTTTCGTACGAGTTTTTCATTGACGTCATTTTTATTTTACTTCTTCTCTTTCTTTTTTTACGCACTTTTGTTGTTCTTTATTTTATTTTACGTCACATCCTTCAGTTGCCACATTCTTTTTGTGATAAAGATAAGTAGCGACTGATCTCTATATGTGTTTGTTTGTCTATTTTGAAAAAGGGTATTTACCCCAGATATTAATAAATTGTGTTGTAACTGTCTTTTCTAAGCGTGTTTCTTTTTCCGTTAGGTACTTCTTTATATCCGCAGTCCAGTAGCAGAGATGAAATTGGCTGTGCGCCGAAGACTTCTTTCCTGCCGCCATACAGCTTTTCCTGGAGAGTGGTGAGTGGCGTCCAGGGTCGAATAGCAAATCATTTTAATAACCAGTACCTGCCTGTTATAGTCCTAGCGTCTTTGTTTTGAGCTATTTTAGCCCCACGCAAAAATCTCGCTGCAACGCAGAAGGACAGTTGGTTGGCAGTTACTGGCTTGATATACGTTTCCTGCAACTGGCGGCAGGTCTCTCTCCTCAGCTGCAGGTACAAAGGGCAGTCTTGAAGATTGCGGCCGACAGTTTCCTAACTTAGGCCGCATTGACAGACACGAGATGACACAATCCTCAGCATAAGGCACATGTATTCCAACCTGTTGTTGATTGTTCCTGAAGATTGTCATTTGGTCGTACTAATTTATGAGATAGGTCGAGCGTCTGGATAGTTCAGAGGTGGTGTTAGAATAGCTTGGCGTCTAAAGACGCCAAGCTATTTTAACACCACCTCTTAACTATCCAGACGCCAGGCTATTCTAGCACCATATTTGAACTAGACCTTAGACGCCAAGCTAGTCTAACCTCACCCTTGAACTACCATATTCGATCCATATCAGATTATGTCGTGTGAACTGAATAGCAAGGCTTATATTTTCGAGTTCGGAAAAACAAACACATAAATATAGTTTCACTCTTCATAATTATTGTACCTATTTCCTCAAAGCAACAACCCGAACATATGTGTATACAAATTTTTAAAATTAGTTTAAGAATGGAGCGTGGGGACAAATCAACATTATGTGCCTCCTTTGAGCAAAATATTGTGTGGTTCTTTTTTTTTTTTTTTTTTTTTTGGGGGGGGGGGGGTTGTTGGGGTTTTTTTGTTTTTTTTTTTTTGTTTGTTTGTTTGTTTGTTGTTTTGTTGTTGTTTTTTTGGGGGGGTGCGGCCCTGTCACTGTAAACCAAGCTTTGTCTTACAGTCCCCAGAAATAGAAATAATAAATAATGTGTATGGTGAAAACGCATTTCCCTATAACAGCTTGTGGGAGCAAGATCAGCGTGCACGACTTAAACGCACTAGATGTGATATGTAGCTGGGGGTTTTCTGTTCAGTGCCAGATTGTGTTTCTGCATTCTTTGTTAATTCGACACCAAAATGTCCTAGCTTTCCCAGGAACAGATTCAAAGTGATGTCAGCAAGAGGCATAGATCCTAATGAGCCCCCCCCCCCTCACCCCCCCGCAACTTCTCGGCACTGAACAGGTTGAATGCTGGATATGAAAACATGCACAACGGAAAGACAATAAATATTTAATTCGAAGAGGAAGACTATTTCGATTTAGCACTGACACACAACACGATGTAGAATGACGGTGATAGTTCAAGGGTGGTGCCAGAATAGCTTGGCGCCTGCGGCGCCAAGCTATTCTGGCACCACCTTTGAACTATTATCGTCGATCTTCCTCCTGAACTGTAATGCATTTTTCGGATAACAGCGGGAAATTTCGAACATAGGGCTAAATGTGCTAATTCTAGCTGAGTCTTGCATCTCTTGCAAGGCCCTCATGTGAATGTACGGCTCGTGGTCATAGGATTGGCTTCGTCGATGGATGAGAGAAAAGAGTAATGCCCTGACCAGAACAAATTGCTTTCTATTGTCTGAAAATTTGTTTTCTCTTACGCCCCGACAACTCCCGCTAGCCTCTGCCATTTATCGCACCCTTATCTAATGTGATGCAGTTCTCTGTCCTTAAGTAACTCCGTCTAGCACCGCTAGGGGGCAGGACAGGCGATTTTTTTTAAAAAATTATTTTATTTTTATTTTTACTTTTTAGCTGGGTCACTTGAAAGTCAGGGAAACTTACTTTCTACGCTATCTCAAAAATCTCAATCTATCTAGGAGAGACTTGGGTCATAAAGCAGTTCATTTCGGTTGTAACACGCCAAACATGATTATCACGACAGATCGATCCGGGATCACTTTGGCGAACGCCAAATTGATCCCGGATCGATCTTGCGTGAGAGTCATTCTGCCGCATTTTTCCAACACCCAAACTTGCCACATCACACCAAAGGTATCCCTGATCGATATTGCGTGAAATTGATGTTAGCTGTATTTTTCCAACACGTCACGCCAATGTGATTTTGTGCCGACCAGACGAACGCCAAAGTGATACCGGATCGAGTCTGGCGTGCGAGTCATTTCGGCGAGTTTTTCCAACTAACAAACTTGCCACGCCACGCCAAAATAATCCCTAATCAATCTTGCCTGAGAATAATTTCGGGGTGTTTTCCCAACACGCTAGTTTGCCACGTCACGCCATAGCGATCTCTGATCGACCTTGCTTGCGCGAGAGTCATTTTGGGCGAGCTTATCTTCACGCCAACTTGCCGCGCTACGCCATGGTGATCCCTGTTTGTCGAGGTTCCCTACTCTAACATTTCCACTGCGTAACCCTCGACACGACTCAGTGTATACACAGTAATACACTAACCTACTTCACCACCCGTGAGTCAGCGAACATATTCTTTTCGGATCTATTCGGCGTAGTCATATTTTTCTTTCTTGTTCGCGGGTGTTTTGAGAAACAAGCCCAGGGGTAGAGAGCGTAAAGAGAAGCACTGGTCCAGTCCCGACGCCTAGACCGTTCTATCTGCAAGAGGCATAGATCCTCATGAGCCCCTGCAAAGCAGGGGGTCATGAGAATCTATGCCTCTTGCTACCGTAGATCTGGTCCGTTACCTATCCTCAGAGTGAGGCGGTCATCCAGGTTTAAATCTGCAACTGCGTTCCGCCGATGGGTTTCGCAGAGAGATGGAACCGAGTGAAAAGCATTGATGCGTCTGACACTCGCGGCAAACATGACAAGAGTAAAACATAACTAACAGACTCTTCTGAATTCCAACAGAAACTGCGGAAGATGGATTGTCGGTAAGTTTGGAAGATGGATCGACGATGCGTGTTGCAAGACTGGTTGACAGTAATCCTATAAACACGCCCCGGCCGCATTTCCTACATTTTGGACGTCACCCTACCGCTTTGTTCCAGTGGGAGGAGATTCGATCGTGATAATTCAAGGGTACTGCCAGAATGGCTTGGCGCCTGAAGTACTCCTTGAATTATCATGGTCGATCCTTGTCCGGCTGTAGCGCGTCTCCTCTAAATAGATTAACCCTTGCCCTGCCATTGGACGCAGACTGTGTTTAACCTTTTCTCGGCTCGTGAAGTTGTGTCTCTTACAGATGGGTCGCGTACGAATTTTCTCATCAGTGAAGGGGTTAAGTTTGGAAGATAGATCGACTTTAAGTTTGGAAGACGGGTCGTTAATGAGTTTCGAACGATGGATGATCAGTAATAATAATAATAATAATTATATTTATAAAGCGCAAACTCCCTGCAGTGCAGGCTCTAAGCGCTGTACAATGCAAATTAAAGTTAAAACCTAAACACAAATCAATAGACAGAAAAAACACAAAATACAAATATTACAATACAAATTCTAAAAATTAACAGCACATAAACACACCCAAAGCACAAACAACCATTGCAACAAGGACTGGCACAGGATCATCATGATGTTATTGTGAAACAGAAAAGAGACTGGAATTTAGTAAGACAGAGTAGTGAGACTGGAAAAGATGTGTTTTAAGCTGACTTTTGAAAGAAATTACTGACGGGGCATCACGAATGTGCTTCGGAAGCGAATTCCAAATGACTGGGGCCTGGAAACAAAAGGACCTTTGACCAAAGGACTTTGTATTTATTTTCGGTACTTTCAAAAGTTTTTCACTGCTAGAACGTAAGGTGCGGGAGGCTTGATAAGTAATTAGCATACTGGAAAGGTAGGGAGGCAGTGTACCATCGAAATGACGGAAGGCAAAAGTAGCTACCTTGTACTCAATCCTAGCTTTGATGGGAAGCCAGTGAAGTTGGTACAACAAGGATGACACATGATCTTTTTTTGATTTCTGAAAAATGACGCGAGCTGCACTGTTTAATATTCTCTGAAGTCGAGCCAGTTCTTCAGATGGCAGACCAGCAAACAAACAATTACAATAGTCAATGCGGCTCAAAATCAGTGAAGACACAAGCTGAGTGGTGGCAGACTGAGTCAGGAAAGATCTTACAGAGCTGATTTTCTTCAGCTGGAAATAGGCTGCTCTACAGATGGAAGTGATATGGTCATGCATAGACAAAGTAGAGTCCAAAAGAACACCAAGGTCACGAACACAGCGTTTGAAAGGTATGGTAGCTTCGCCAACAGTCAAGCTGCTGCAGGTGACCTGGGAATGAGTGTGATGTGACGCGACACACATTGACTCAGTTTTGCCGCCATTCAGCATGAGCTTGTTCATTAACATCCATTTTTTAACAGATGATATACAGAGTTCGACTTCCTTAATTACAACTGGGACATCACATGGCTTGGAGTCCCTGAGCAGCTGTGTGTCGTCGGCATATTTGTGGAAACCACAACTATGCCGACTCACAACAGATGACAAGGGTTGAGTATACATTGAAAACAGTACAGGCCCCAAGACAGAACCCTGGGGCACGCCGCAACGCAGGGGGAGTGGTTTGGACTTTGCACCTCCAACAGTCACACACTGAGAGCGGCCTAACAAATATGAGGCAAACCAACGTAGGGCAGTGTCAGTTATGCCAAAAGTACACTGCAGACGTCTTAAAAGAATGTCATGATCGATGGTGTCGAAGGCAGCCGACAAATCCAGTAGGCAAAGAATAGAGACATTTCTCTGATCAGCGGATGTCAGTAAATTGCTGACAACATGAAGCAGGGCGGTTTCAGTGGAATGATTTTTTCTGTATGCTGACTGATACATGTCAAGCAAGCCATTGTCGTTCAAGTGCCTTTGAAGCTGCTGAAGAACAACTTTCTCCAAAAGTTTAGCAAGGAAAGGCAGATTGGAAATTGGACGATAATTCGTCAAGCATTCCTTGTCCAGACTTGGCTTCTTAAGGAGAGGAACGACAAGTGCTTGCTTGAAAAGATCAGGAACACAACCTGACACGAGGGAAAAGTTCAGAATTCTGGTTAATATTGGCAGTAATTCGTCTGAACATGCTCTCAGCAACGAAGCAGGAATTGGATCAAGTGCACAACTCTTGCTTGGGCACCGAGTCAAGATATCCTGAATGTATCTCTCTGACACTGGTTCGAACTGAGAGAGAGGTGTACCTGCAAAGACAGGATTGGAACAGTCACCATCAGCAACACTATCCGTCAAGGTGTCAAGCTCAGCTCGAATATCTGAAACTTTCTTGTCAAAATATTCACAAAACCTATCAGGCAGTTCAGAACTGGGAAGGCATGATGGCAGTGAGGAGTCTTTACTGTTGCCGAATAGCTCATCAGAGACCTGGAACAGCGTTTTTTGTAGACTTACATTCCGTGAGACGGGCACAGTAAAAATCACGCTTGGCTAGATGTTGTACTGCCTTCAATGAAGCGCGACAGGAAGCAAAAATCTGTCTATCGACTGTGAGATGGCTAGAACGCCAACGCCTCTCAGCTTGACGCAGCTGTCGCTTTGCCACCTTAACATCCTCGGTGAGCCAGGGAGAAGAGGGTCGGTCGGTGACGTTCTTGGTCCTGAGTGGTGCATGATGATTGAGAATGGAGAGAAGAGCAGAGTTGTAGTCGTCAACTAGGGACAAGTCAGAAGAATCTACAGACAGGCGGGTGACCGCAACCTGGACATCAGCCCTGAAAACATCAATGTTTATTTTCCTCAGATTTCTCGAGGACACAGTTCTCTTTGCACGCTTAGGTTTGCACAAGAGGAGATCACAGAAAATGGCTTTGTGATCAGAGAAGGGTATCTCCTTAACTGCATGTGACTGAAGAAAACTACCATCTTCCCTGATAATGAGCCAGTCAAGGACATGCCCAAGTCTGTGTGTTGGTTCTTGTACCAGTTGAATGAAGTTGTGGTCATGCATGAGCGTTTTCAGCTTATTGACAGCACTGTTTGAGGACACTTCATAGTGATAGTTGAAGTCGCCGATAATGGTCACATCACCTCTGCGATCACACACATTACTGAGAAGATCAGAAAATTCACTCAGGAACTGTTTGTCGGTGGTCTTATGCTGCTTACTGGGTGGAGGGCGGTACAGGCATATTAGACGTTCAAAACAGTTCGAATTACAGTATTGTACTTCAACAGCTTCGCAAGACTCAAACACCAGCTTCTTCACTGAGAGGCAGTGTTCAAGATGCTTTGAGAAGATTATGCAAATACCACCTCCCCTTCTTCCGATGCGAGGAAAGGACGCAGTCTTGTGAGTAGATGGAGTAATGTCAGCAATGATAGCTTCGTCACCATGCTCACAAAGCCAGGATTCAGTTATGAAGGCAATGTCAATATTTTCATCAATTACAAAGTCTCTTATCTCGTCCGTTTTGGGTCTGCATGACTGAGAGTTGAAATGAACTACCCTCAGAGTACTGTCCGTAGATTTAGACTGGTACCTCCGGAAGTTGAATCGATAGCATAAGTTTAGAAGCTAGGTCGACCATAGGTTTGTAAGACTATCTGACAATAAGTGTAAAAGATGAATCGACGGTAAAATCTAAAGGTAGTCAACCATGATGCCTCAGCTAGTTTGGCGTCTTTACAAGCTGGTTTTAAGTGTGGCGTGAAAATGATTGTACTGTGTCTGTCTACTGTATACATTACACCGTACGGAACACGTGTTGTTATTGTTTGTTGTTGTTGTTGCTGTTTAAGCGGTTTATTTCATAGGAAGGCATACGTCTTCAAATTATTTTTACGAAGTGAAGAAAAGACATCGCTCTTCGCTTGACTTCGCGAACGAAGATTCTACAGGGGTTGTCCGGCACATCGTCTGCAGGCGCGTTCGTGGCTGCGGAGGCCAATCCGGGACAGGCAGGTTATACCGCAGTGGCAGCACGGAGAGGTCTGGTCAGGGTTCTGAGTTGCGGCGTCTCTGTTTTTTCTCCTGAGCCGCTTGTCCTTATGGCTAGCTCTGCGAGAGTCCTCAAAGGAGACGGCTGCCTTGTTATAGTATCGCGCAGCAAACATGAAAATGACAGTACATATATTCAGAAATAGTTTGTTCAGTTAAAAAAGTAGACTGTAAAACACACACAGAAATCACAATAAATAATGAACCCCGCTTAGAAAGGACAAATACGACACACCTGCTGGGGCTTAACTCATTACATTCTGATGATAAAAGAAACTTTTTTTTAAAGATAATCATTGAGGTCGACATCACAGTTCTGGAGACAGATCGACCATGATAGTACAAGGGTGGTGTCAGAATAGCTTGGCGCCTATCGGCGCCAAGCTATTCTGACACCACCCTTGAACTATCATGAAACATCCTGTCGTAACAAATTAGGGCTAATATCATATTGGAGACACGCCGTGCAAGAAGCGTGAATCTTAAGCGTCGTTGTAGCAGTGCGGCGGAGTTACGGAGCCGTTTCCAGCCCAGTTTCACGCGTACCTGCTATTTATTAGAACCCTTTACTTGGCACGAGCATCGAGAAGAGTAAACCACATCGGGTTTCACTCCGTTGCCCACTGCAAAATCCCACAGCTAAGGAGCCACCTGCACACCTGGCTTCCCGTGGCCTTTGGGCATGTACTTGTGAGAAAGGTTGGGCGGCAGGTTACGTTACTTACTACAGCCTCCCTCGGCTTCACTAGCAGCCCATCCTGTTCCGCCTGCAAGAGGCATCTATCCTCATGAGCTACTGCGACTGCAGGGGCTCGTGGTGATTTATGAATCTTGTTGGCTAAGCTAAAGTCATTGATATCGCAGATGAACGAAGTATCGCAGGTGAAGTCTGCGAATTTTCAGTCCCATTTCATCTGCAAGAGGCATAGATTCTCATGAGCCCCTGCAGATGCAGGGGGCTCGTGAGAATCGATACATTTTGCTGGCAGACGTATCAACTCATTAATGCCTAAAATTATGAAAGGTGTCCGGGCTGATGCTTAGAAATATGCCTTGTACCATATTTCGGAACGTGAGGTGGTACGTTTGCACGTTCCGTAATCCGTAATGGATTTCTGTAACATTGTCCAAATGACACCTGAAGTGCGCGCTTCCATGCACGTAGCTAATCCCTGCCCTCAACGAACCTTGTGATTAATTCTGATGTAATGAGTTTCTCGTTCGACCTTTGGGCGCTATCCCTTCACTGCCGAGAAAATATGAACAGGACCCAACTGCAAGAGGCATACATCTTCATGAGCCCCCGCAGTCGCGGTGGCTCATGAGGATTTATACCTCTTGCTGACACAACTTTGTGTTCATGGTTCTTGAGCGTCGAATTCAAACAGATTTCAGAAATACAAAATGCGTCCACTGGCTGTGAAGGGGTGAAAATAAGCTAACGTTTGGGATTTGTGTGTGTGTGTGTGTGTGTGTGTGTGTGTGTGTGTGTGTGTGTGTGTGTGTGTGTGTTTGTGTGTGTGTGTGTGTGCGCGCGCGCGTGCTCGCATTTTTCATTTTATATGAATCATTAGGTAATGGTTGCAGAGATGTAATATAAAAACAGTTCATATAATTTTTCTCTCGTTCTGGAGTGCGTGTTGATTTGTAATATTGGATCTTAAGGCTTGTAGCGATTAGAGTTAGTTAGTTATTTGGGTTTAACGCCGAGCAGGCAACTAAGGCCATCTCACGGCGGGATGGGTAAAAATCTGGCCAGCCAGACTAAAAGAAAGGTCTTAAGTCAAGATGTAAATGTATCTTTAAATATTGCATGCTAAAATGTCGCACAGGTCTGTAGCGATTAGATCCCAAATAAAGACTGACACACCTATGCCCCATTATCTTTCATCGTCAGCTGTTGGAGATGAATATACCAAGATAACTCGATGGCGGGAGTTGGCGCTTGCAGACCTAGCCATCCTCCTCATTCACACGCAAGAATGCGTCAAGTAAGGAGCCAGAACACGCTCTGCGGCTTATCAAAGCCTGAGTAATACAATGTAGTGCCAAGAAGTGAACTAAACGAAAGCCAGGTGCAAAAAGGTAAAGAGCACCCCCAGGTCCCGGGATAGAATGTGTTAAAGCGGCGCAAGCGCTAAAGTCTTTCTAAGGACCCTACAGTATTAACCCGTTCACTGCCGAGAAAAATTGAAGACCACCCAGCTGCAAGAGGTATAGATCCTCATGAGCAGCCGCAGTTGCGGCGGTTCATGAGGATCTATACCTCTTGCTGAAACCACTTTGTACCCATGTTTCTTCGACGGCTGACCTTGGCGATCTTTATTGACGGTGAATTTACATATGATGTAAAAACACAATCTGCGTCCACTGGCAGTGAAGGGGTTAAGAAGGACATAAGTTCCCTGATGAAAAGTCAAAAGTCACGATCGCAGAGGACAATTTGCTCACAACTGGGAGGAACTCCATCAGCTACGCTAAACAATAACTCCTTCACTGCCAAGAAAAAGTGGTACCACTCAACTGCAACAGACATAGATCTTCATGAGCCCCCCCCCCCAGTTGCAGGGGCTCATGAGGATCTATGCCTCTTACTGAGGAGACCTTGTTTCCACGTTGCTGTTGTCGCGTTTTGCTGTTGTTATTGTTTTTGTTTGTTTGTTGTTTTGTTGTTTTAATATATGTATGTATGTATGTGTGTGTGTGTGTGTGTGTGTGTGTGTGTGTGTGTGTGTGTGTGTTGTGTGTGTGTGTGTGTGTGTGTGTGTGTGTGTGTGTGTGTGTGTGTGTGTGTGTGTGTGTATGTGGTTTTTTTTTGGCATCCTGTCTCGGAAGACAATGGAGTATATGCGCTTGCTGGGTCAGTCACTGGAGTGACCTCTCCAGGGCGCAAGCCTGGGCAAAGTGTATGGAGATCATGGGGTGCCCAGTCGTCAAGATCCCCCTCTCGGCCTCGCTGATGTATCCAAAGGAATGCAAAGCAGTACGTTTGGCACCAGCTTGGCTGCAGGAGCTGCCAGAACAGTGCGTGAATACAGGCAACTGTCTGCCTTCGGGGCTCCACTCCTGATTTGAAGGGTTTACTCCCCCACATTTGGCCGTTGGATCCAACCTGATCTCCTCCGTCCTCTAGCCGTTGGCGGTCAGAAACAGCTCATCCGCCTAGTGGTGCAATGTGAACACCACCCCCTCACGTGGTTTAGCCCACCAGCTGAGGTGGTTTGCCAGGGTGTGGCGCTTGGAGCCAACACGAGAGAGATTAAGGAGATGGATGAGGACCAGTGATGCCCGTCCGTCCTATGTAGGACGCAGCTGCCGAACAGCAAAGGTACTACCTCTATCCAGAGCC